>CM049816.1:26439905-26559905 GCA_027422435.1 Schizopygopsis pylzovi
TTTAATCGGTTCTTCCCTGCAGGAGCTTCTCATTGTGTGAAGACTTAGTTACACACTCTCCTCTATGCTGAAAGGACGAGGTCAGCACTAGCGCTCTGCTCCAGATAATACAGCCACACCTCCACACCTCCACACAAAGGTTCAGGAGATGGTGGAGCACACTTCAGTGCCGGCTCCTCTCTCAAACTGGGCCACTATTCATCTTCCAATCAATCGCAATTAAATGTACGCTATATTAATAGTCAACAAGAGGCCCCTCGTACATTCTTCAGTTAAGAAGAACCACCAGCTGCTCTGATTTAGACTAGATATGAGAGATTATTTTAAATGAAAAAATGCATGATTTTGTGTTTATAAAAATATTTACAATTCAATATTTTAACTATATAATAAAGATGTATTTTTATTAAATAAATAAATAAATAAATAACATATTATTTTAGCTAAAAGTATGTGTTAAAAAAATATGTATATAAAATATGGCCTACACTAAATAATTTAATTACATATACAGTATAAATAAATAAATTGTAATTAATAAAATGGCAATTAAAAAAGTTTCAAATTAATGAATAGAACATTTTTAAATATAATATAATAAAAAAAAAAAACTTTTTAACTGCCTTATTCCTATCAGTTGTTCTTCTTATTATTATCAGTTCTGTCAAACAATTAATCATGATTAATCACATCCAAAATAAAACTTTTTGTGTACTGTGTCTACTGTGTTTATTTATTATCTATATATATATATATATATATATATATATATATACACCAGTGGCGGCTGCTGATCTTTTAAAGAGGGGAAGCTCATTTTCGGCCTAAATCATAAAAATTGTCCATTTATTTATATGTAAATTCTGCCCTACGTTCCTTTTCAAGAAAATGCTCTGTAACCCTGTCGTACCAACTAGGCGTCTTTTCCAGTGACTTGACCAGTGTCCTCTCAATGGCCAGCAGAGCTAGGCTGCTTAAACGGCCTTGGCCCATTGTGTTACGGGTGTAGGACTTGAGCCGCTTTAAACAGGAGAAGCTCCTTTCTACACCTGCTGTGCAGTTTGCTAGCTGGCTAGTTCAGACTATATGAATTAATGAACAAACGATCTAATATATATATATATATATATATATATATATTTAACTCAACGGGAGGAAATGTGGGAATTATGTTAAACTGAAACAATGAATGTGGTGTGAAATTGTGTGAAATATATGATGAAGGTTGCAGCAGTTTGTCTTTCGACTACACATGCAAAATCCGCGATGGGACTGAGTTGGAAATGGAGACACAGAGTGATACGCGTCATAATCTGAAGACCACGCCCACGCCCACACCAACCGTCTCTTTGCATTGCGAGAAGCTGCCGCCTCCTTGTCATTTATTTATAACAAAAAAAAATGTCTAAAAGCTGATATGTGACAATGTGTATAGCAAACAAGCTAAACAAAAACAATAAATACGTTTTTATAAGCTGTCGACCCCAAAAAACGAGCGTTTTAGGACATAAAAGTGGATTAAAAAGAGATGACAGACCCTCCAATCATCACGCAGACGCTCGGAGTCCGGGCCAGCCCACTCCTCCATTCATCCCAGAGACGCTGAGCGTCCGTGGGCGGGACATAATCGCAGCATTATCCAATGACCGTCTTGTTTCTAAGCACTGAAAAAAACTGTTTAAAGCAGCCCCATTGAAGTCAATGGACGCTGGGCTTCAACAGAGTAATGCACTGTACGCTACGGGAATGAATGAGAAGGAAATCGAGTCAGCCGACCTAAGTAGCTGATTCTGAACGAAATTGTTTTCGTTCGAGATGAACGTGTTTAACGCATTTTTAGTCAATAAAATGTTAACATAATAGTACATATATTTGACCATTCATTTTTTGACAATTATAGGGGAAGCTGAGCTTCCCTTGCAGTCTTAAAGAAATCTCGGCTGATATACACTGTCATGTGTAAGTTCCTGTTTTGCCATATTTGGTTTGGTTCCTGTTCCTATTAGTTTATCATTGTTCATTCAGATCACCTGCGTTCATGAATCATCTCATTTGCTCCTTTGTTTCCTTGTCCTTTATAAGCCTTCTTTTTCTGTATGTTCTTTGTCTCGGTTTGATGTTCATTTAAAAGAATACGTGAGTTGATGCTTATTAATTCTTCTGTCTTCTGTGTTGAAGTTAGAATTAAATTATATTTTTGTTTATTCCTGCGTTGAGCGCTTTACTACAATCACATCCCACGACAGAAACCGAATCAGAAATTCAGATCGCCGAGCACTTCGCCACCCTGAGATCTCCCACTGGTGGAATTTGCACGAGAGTTCTGCGAGCTCGCCATGATTAAGGAGCTGGATGACTCTACACTCAATTCTCTGTTCTGGATCGGGGCCAATTACTGATCCAGAACCAGCCCGCCATCCAGTGCATCAGCTGTTCCCCAGTCAAGCCCGCCGTCCGCTGCACCAGTAATCCCTCTTTCATCTCCCGAGTCTTCTTCGTCTCCTGAGTCTCCTTCGCCTCCACTGGTCCCGTCCAGCTCCCCATCTTCTCATGAGTCTTTTTCGCTCCTCCAGAATTCCTAATTCTGCCCAATCAAATTTTTTTGGGGGGGATGACATATTTCCATGGTCATAGTGGCCGGGTCAAGGGCCAAGGCCATGGAGGCAGATCTGCCATGGCTCCCCAAATCTCCTGATCCGCCATGGCTCCTGGGTCTGCCTGATCCGCCATGGAGGTCTCTGTCCTGCACCAGGCTCCATGGCGCCGCCATTTGACAGCACTAATTATTATTATTATTATTTATCTATATATATTTTGTATTAATGTTCCTCCAGAGGAACTACCGGTTGTTCATATTTAGACTAGATATGAGATATACTTAGTTGAAAAGTATGCATTTTATTTATTTAAAAATATATTAAATAAAAGCAAAAATAAAAGTAAAAACTGATACATACAAACAATTTTTAAAACTCAAAAATATTTATTTGAACAAAAATATGATTTATTTATTTATTTATTCATTCATCTTTGTTAATCTGAACATGTTTTGACAGCCCTAGACAGACTATATTATAGCTAAATCTTAAAAATTATTAGCCTTTATATTACTGAAATGTTGAAGTTGACTGTATTCAAAAGCACACTGTCAGTACATGGAATGGCATACCTCTTCTGCATAATTATCAGGAAATTGAAAACAAACATGACAGACCAAAAGATACTAAGAAAATGTACAACCCTGTCCATCAAAGTCAAAGATAATAATTTGTAGTTCAACCTCTTGAGAAAAAGTTCAAGGATCAGAGATGTGTCACGGTGCACACATGAGGGAGGAACAGGAACACGCGGACGAGGATATAAACTCAAATGATAATATTTAATAAGGCCATCAAGACAGGACATGACAGGACAAGACAAGGCAGGATACACCGGGAATAACAAGTAGACCAGACAACATCAAACTGAACAGGCATGAACTAATATACACAGGCAAATCATAGATAATTAGACAAACACGGCTGGACATGAATTAACTAATAATGACATTAAACAAGGACAGGAAACAAACCAAATAGGGAAACATGAGGTGGGGACACATGACACACACGACAGAGAACTGACAAGATGTAAATTCTCAGCTATTTTAATAATTTCTTTCACTAATCAGCGCTCATTTTGGCTGAGTATTAAATGGGTTTAATGGGGTGATATGAGGTCTCCATGCTTCCTGAATCTCTACAGACATTCACATGTGACTGTTGGACTTGTTCTTCATGAAATCAACCAGGAGAATGAACACAGAAACTGTTCTACATGAAATGGTAGAACAGAGGTTCAATGCCTTCAATGATTCAAAATTACACAGCTGATGAAACAAGTCTTTAGGTCGCTGTAATGAATGCGTCTCTATACTGCAGCAGTTGTGACTTTAAACCTGTTTTTTTGTTGTTGTTGTTGTTGTTCATGCAGATGTTATTTGAAAATAGATAGATAGACAGATAGATAGATATAGACAGACAGACAGACAGATATAGATAGATAGATAGATATATAGATAGATAGATAGATAGATAGATGATAGATAGATAGATAGATAGATAGATAGATAGATAGATAGATAGATAGATAGATAGATAGATAGATAGATAGATAGATTACGTTTTCATATCATGCTCATTTCCAACAATTTGATTGACTTTATCTTCATGTACAGTTGTGTTTGCCAGCTATTGCACTAACATTATGTACAAGCTCAACAATGCATCACAGTCTTTTTCAAAGTCATTCCAATAAACAACATGTGAGCCTCTTTTATGCAGCTTCAGCTATTCAGCTGAAAGGACGACACCAAAATGGTATTCAAGGAAGACGAAACAAGAGACAATTCACAGCATGAACTAAGACATTGCGTATTGTGCATCCAGCAGTCTGTGTATAAAGACTCCCTTGAGGCTGGGGGAAGAAAAACAATGTAGCTCATATCTGACTCGAATGACATTGTGTTTCAGGGACTTCACAGTATAGTTCACCTAAAAATGAATTTGCAGAAAATATACTCACCTTCAGGCCATCCAGTTTTTCGATCGGGATAAATTTAGCATTACATCACTTGCTCACCATTGGATCCTCTGCAGTGAATGGATGCTGTCAAAATGAGAGTCCAAACAGCTGATAAAAACATCACGTTGAACCATAAGTAATCAACATGATTCCAGTCCATCAATGAATGTTCTGTGAAGCGAAAAGCTGAGTGTTTGTAATAAACAAATTCACAATTAAGACAAATGACTAAAATATCAGTCCATAAACCATAATTGTCTGAATCAGGAGAGAAATAGGCACATATGAACAACTGTTTATATGCCAAAACCGCTCTAAACACATATGGTGTTTTTTGATGTGAGAGTGCAACAGGACATGGACTTTTTTGCTGAAGGAAATATCTATGTATTTATTTTTTTATTTTTTTACCAGAATTGCAAGTCAAAACACTGTAATGATGGATTTGTTTCTTACAGACACACAGCTTTTCACTTCACAAGACATTAACTGATGCAGTACAGTCATGTTGATTAGTGGTGGATTAATGTGATGTTTTTATAAACTCAATCCGGCAGCACCCATTCACTGTAGATTATTAATTGGTGAGCAAGTGATGTAATTCTAGATTTCATTTTTGGGTGAAAATTCAATTATACCTTCAATAACACAATTGGAATTTAATCTGAAAAATACAGATAACATTTTACGACTTTACAGGTTCTGTGTTATTCACCTAAGGTGTGAAAAAAAAAAATCCTGACAAATAAACATTCGCCAACATCATGCACGTTTCCCACAATGCGGCACATCCACCTGGAGGGATTTGTTGAAACTGAGTCTGTTCTTTTCATCTGCTCATTCATTTTTCATCAACCCATTCTGTCTGTTTCTGGCCCGTCGAGCCTTTTCAGAGAAAACTCAAACTAAATCTGGACAATCCACTTGTGTCTGAACTACACGCCTTGAACTCATTTAGGGTCAGGCACGAGGCCATCCCGCATTCCAAGCCTCCTGTCAGCATCCAGCGTGGAGATGATTTTGAAAGGAGCTGTCGATATCTGAACTTTCAGCTTAGTTGCTGAACTTCCTCCACAAAAGTTGTGATTTTATTTGAGTGGCTCATATTGATTTGAACCGCGGACACTTGGAGTGGCACAACGGGCGCCTGTGAGGGGCAGAGCAAGAGGAAAGAGACCAGACGAGGACGCCCGTCGAGGGGCAAATGACGACTGATTAGATGTCTGGAGAGAGGGGGGGGGGGGGGGGGGTCTGAATATGGGCAGCAATTGTAAATGCCCTCTAAAAGGAGCTGACATTGTCTAGATCCTGCTGTGAATGTAATCCGTAGGTGTACAGAACCGTGATCACTTTTTGGGGGAGTTATGTCAGATCATATATTGCATATATTGATGGCAGCTGGAATGAGGCCATTTCCTTTGGTTTGTAGACTGCCGTATCACAGTTAACAGTCCTTTTGAGCTGGAGTTGCCCAGAGTTCATTTATATGTCATGTAAAGCCCATCAGCTTAGGTAACGGCTGAAGAAAATTATTTATTTAAAAGCCAAAAGTCTCTGAGGCTCAAATTATTATTATTTTTTTTTATTGTGCAGAGATATTCTCATATTTGAGTCCAGTGAAAGTAAAGACTAATATGGCTGGTTTTGATATGAAATATTCTGAAATTAAAATGCTAGCAAGCTATTATTATTATTAAGACCATGACTCATTATCTAAGGAACAATTAACATACAAGAGAACAGTATAGTGTGTGTGTGTGTGTGCATATATGTATTTACTAAATATCTTCATGGAACATGATCTTTACTTAATATCCCAATGATTTTTGACATTAAAAAGAAAAAGAAAATGTCACTTTGACCATACAATGTATTGTTGGCTATTGCTACAAATACACCTGTGTGACTTAATACTGGTTTTGTGGTCCATGGTCACACATGTGTGTTGGAAGTGTGTGCACATAGCTAACCATATAATGATTTTTCAATCCCCATAAATCATAAGCAGTTATTCAATCCAGAGCAGTGAGTGATTTGCTGTATTTATTTTATTGTTTGGGTCATGTTAACAGCATAGACAGCAGTAGGTCCTGTAAATTACGCTGCTGTCTCTTAATACACATAACTAAAATTAGCATGCAATTTCTTTCCCAGCTGTTTACCTTCACATACATAAACAACTGTTGTAATTTATGTGTGTTTTTCGCATAATTGTTTCGCATAATTTCGCATAAACACACATGTTTATTGTGTGGTGACGTGCTGAAATCGCGTTTGGTCTCGTACTGTATCGCGTCCCTTGCGCTTGCTTGGCCATTTATTGTGATTAACAGGAAATTGTGTTCAGCTGAATTAGAGTAGTATTTTGATCGATGGGTATAAAAAGCATAGTTTACCGCAGCAGCGGTCACGGCAGCCTTTGCGTGAAGCCCTCCTCGTGAGAAGACAGAAGAGTGTAAAGACCATCGACTCTACCGTGCGACTGCCACCGGGAAGGGACACTGTCAAAGGATATAAGTATCGCTTTTATTTATCTTCTTTCTTGCTGCTTGGTTCCCTTCTGTTTTAGTTTTTATAACCAATTCTTACTATGTTTGAAAAATACTAGTATGTTTACTTGATTTTAACCAACATGTTAGGTTTACTACATTTTTTTTTAATTGTTGCTGAAATATTAGAACAGATAGTTCCCATAACTAATGCAATTTAAGTAAAATGACTCAAAATGTTCAAGACATGTTGTTACGCATGCGCACAGGGCGGCAATTGCACCTCCCCCATACAGCACAGAAAAACAACGACTGAGAATTCAACGTCATGTTTGCGAAAGGATCTACTTTGGTAAAATCAAGGGAAAAGCTTTTAATTAAAGTCTCGTTTTCAGATTTTTTGCTTGCTAGTCCTTATGATGGTTAGATCTTTTGCACTTTGGTGCTTGCTGTTTTGTGGAACGTCTTATCTCATGTAAAGAACTTAAACACGTTTTGACTGCTGCACATTATTTGAAGCGATTTCTATTCAAACTAATTAATGTCCGCTTTATAGCTGTACAATTAGCTGCCTGCTTGTCTATTAATTACTATGTTATCCATTTTTGCTAATGACAGTCACGAGAAAAGGAATAATTTGAACCGACACTTATGGATCATGTGATGTTTTGCATAATTCAAAAGTCAATGAGAAGTCAAAAAAATACGTCAAATGGGGAGCATATTGTTAATGTTGTGATTGATACGGAATAGTTTGTGTTAGCATGTACTGTAGGATATCAGGATGTGCAGCTCTTTCGAAAGAGGCAGCTTGAAGACACTGCCGTATTCACACTAGAGAGCACACATTTTACATTTCACTTCTGATTATACCCTGTATAATTTATTATGTGACAAATAAAGAAACCTTGAACACAATCCGGTCAAAGAACAAATGGTTGAAAAAGGCCGCTATATCTTCAGACCAGTTTTTTTTAAATAATAAAATAACTCCTTTTAACTTGACACGGCCTATTTCAATGCAACTATTATTATGAGTGCTAAACTGCAGTAAAGTCTCAGTATTGCAGTATTTTTGTTGCAACAAAAATAGTATGCATGCTTATTATGGTAATTACACTATGTGCACTGCAGGGAGTACAAAACAACAGGCATTCTGAGATTGTCAGTGAGTCTTTAGCAGACCCCATCACCCCCACCTACTCAAGCATAGCAATTTATATAAAACATCAAAACTTATCTAAATTTATTGTAAGCTAACAGCCTTAGTTTTAAGTTACCAGATGTTTCCATTTACATTGCATAAGACAAAAAAAAAAAACTGTTCTATGTTTTTGGTTTTGTTCGTTCATGGTTCACTGATTTGTGATTGATGGAATAACTATTTATTTAATTTATTATTATTTTAAAATACCAGTTGATGAATGCTGTGCAGTGGAAATGTAAGTTAAGATTGCTTGCTTTAGATTGTGTTTGTTTCAAGTGCCATGTTTGTGACATAACTGTCATTACTTATATTAGTTTTGTACATTGCAGAGAGGATCTAACGTCACTTAGATCAATTCTAAATGAATTTAGAAAATTAGACTTAAAATTATTATTTATTTTTCAAAAATGGGCAGCCATTGACTTGAATTTATTAATCACCAGGGGCCATAGTTTCAGCTAAAAATCTTCTATGCTGTTCTGCTGAAGATAAATAGCCATCATCATCTTGAATGGCCTGAGGGTGAGTAAATTAAGAGCACTCTTTTTTGGGGGGATGGGGGGTAACTATTCCTTTAACTGAGCCATATGATGAGTCATATTTATTAGTTTTTTTCATTTGCAAAATAAAGTTCAACTTCCTTTCAAAGACTGTTAATTTAATACAAATATGTATTTAAATCCTTGATGACTTTACACTAAACTATTTATTTTTTATGGATTTTGTCTTCGAATGTTCATAACCAATCAATTGTTTTGTTTTTAGATCTTTGCCGAATTCAGTCACATATCTCGGATCGGAGTTCTGCGCATCATTGGACACAGACTCTGCATGTCACTATACAGAGACTCCAGATCCATTTGCGAGTGAAATAGACAGTCTTTATTAGACAACTCCAAAACACAGTGGAGGTGCAGATAACCCGGCAGTGCAGGTGCAGACTCCAAACACAGTGGAGGTGCAGACAATCCGGTAGTGCAGGTGCAGTTAACCCGGCAGTGCAGAGTCTCCAGCTCGGGGAGAGAATTCAGTCCAGTCCGCACCCTCCAGGAATACCGAGCAGCAACCAGGCGAGAACTGACTCAGAAACAGGAAGACTGACAGAGAGTAAGCTAACACATGAGCAATAATGATCTGACAACCCACCACAGAAACGCCAGCCAGATATAGGTAGTTTAGACGAGCTACACCTGTAACCATCCTGATTATCTCGTCAGGTGCGCGGTGCTAGGCAACGCTGACAAGCATAACGAGTGGGTCCACACACACAGACAGACACAGAATGAGCACACGGACCCAACAACCGTGATAGTATGTACCCTCCTGTACGCTGGAGGGAGTTTGAGGCGGACCGCCACCGGACTAATAATCTTGGTGACAGTAAACGGGCCAATAAATTTAGGGGCAAGTTTATTACAAACGGTACGGAGAGGAATGTTCTTAGATGAAAGCCACACTTTTTGACTGACGACATAGACGGGAGGCCTCGACCGGTGGCGATCAGCCTCAGCCTTGGCCTTGGCCCCCACCTGGAGGAGGGTCTGTCTGGCCCTGTTCCAGGTGCGTCGACACCTCTGGACAAATGCGTGGGCAGAGGGAACCGCGACTTCGGATTCCAGACTGGAAAAAATCGGTGGCTGGTACCCTAAGCTACATTCAAACGGAGACAGGCCCGTAGCAGATACTGGTAGTGAGTTATGTGCGTACTCAACCCATGAGAGCTGCTGGCTCCAAGAGGACGGATTCTGAGAGACCACACATCGCAACATACGTTCTAAGTCCTGGATGGCTCTCTCTGTCTGACCATTACTCTGGGGATGATACCCAGAAGAAAGACTAACAGTCGCCCCTAACAAACGACAAAACTCACTCCAAAATTTAGAGACAAACTGAGGCCCCCTGTCAGAGACAACGTCTGTCGGGAGACCATGAATGCGAAAAACGTGGTCAATGACAGCAACCGCTGTCTCTCTGGCAGACGGTAATTTAGGCAGATGGATGAAATGAGCAGCCTTCGAGAACCGGTCCACCACGGTCAAAACCACCGTGTTCCCACTTGAGGGTGGGAGACCTGTGCCAAAATCTAGCGAAATGTGGGACCAGGGTCTCGACGGAACCGACAGCGGCTGAAGGAGTCCAGCAGAGGGTCGATTAGAAGTCTTAGAAACGGCACAAACAGAGCAAGCCAAAACAAAACATCGTATGTCACGAGCCATAGACGGCCACCAGAACCATTGTTTAATAAGAAACATGGTACGACTCACCCCAGGATGAGAAGCCACCTTAGAACAATGACTCCATCGAATGACATCGGACCGTAAAGTCTCTGGCACAAACAAACGACCCGGTGGGCATCCGGACGGAGGCGTTACCCCTTGTGAGGCCGTGTGAACCTTCGACTCAATCTCCCATGTGACTGCAGAAACAAAAATTCTCTGTGGCACAATGGGCTCGGAAAAAGACGGTTGATCAGAATGGTCGAAAATACGGGATAACGCATCGGGCTTGATGTTCTTAGAACCTGGCCGATAAGAAATAGAAAAATCGAAACGACCGAAAAATAAAGCCCACCGGGCCTACCTAGAGTTCAATCTTTTAGCGGACTTGATGTACTCAAGATTCTTATGATCAGTCCAGACGATAAAAGGAACCCCCGAACCTTCTAACCAATGATGCCATTCCTCCAAGGCAAGCTTGACTGCCAGCAGCTCTCTATTACCAATATCATAGTTGCGTTCAGCGGGAGACAAACGGTGAGAAAAATACGCGCACGGGTGCATCTTGTCATCCGAGGAAGAACGCTGGGATAGGATGGCACCAACCCCCACCTCTGACGCGTCAACCTCCATCACAAACTGCCGGGAAGGATCAGGGGCGATGAGTATGGGAGCTGAAACAAAGCAGCCTTTCAGTTTGGTAAACGCAGCTTCCGCTGCGCTGGACCACCTGAACAGAGTCTTGGTGGAGGTTAAGGCGGTCAAAGGGGCAGCTAACTGGCTGAAACTGCGAATAAAACGCCGGTAAAAATTGGCAAAGCCCAGAAACCTCTGCAGGGCCTTGCGGGAATCTGGAGTTGGCCAATCAACCACAGGCTGAATCTTGTCCGGATCCATGCGCATCCCCTCGACTGACACAATGTAACCCAAAAAGGGAACAGACTGTGCATGGAAAACGCATTTCTCCGCCTTGACATAAAGCCCATTCTCTAACAGCCTCTGAAGCACTCGCCTGACGTGCTGAACATGTTCCTGGAGAGAGTGAGAAAATATCAGTATGTCATCCAGGTACACATAAATTAACTGATCTAGCATATCTCTCAACATGTCATTGACGAGTACCTAGAAGACTGCGGGAGCGTTGGAAAGCCCAAAAGGAAGAAAGCGATATTCAAAGTGCCCCCTGGGGGTATTAAACGCAGTCTTCCATTCATCCCCCTCCCTTATGTGAACCAAATGATACGCGTTGCGAAGGTCTAATTTCGTGAAAAAGGACACCCCCTGCAGACGCTCAAAGGCAGAAGACATCAACGGCAAAGGATATGTATTCTTCACCGTGATGTTATTCAGCCCTCTATAGTCGATACAGGGATGAAGAGACCCATCCTTCTTTTTCACGAAAAAAAACGCCGCCCCCGCCGGCGACGAAGAAGGGCGAATGATCTTGGCTGCTAGAGAATCAGAAATATATTTCTCCATGGCCACCCTCTCCGGGGCGGAAAGCGAATAAAGTTTGCCCTTGGGCGGAAACGTACCTGGTAATAAATCTATAGCACAGTCATAGGGACGATGCGGAGGTAGAGAATCCAGGTGGATTAGACGCAGTGGGTTGCTGAACAGGCTCGGTCTGGAGATGCGGTAACTGGGTGGTCAGCTCCGAAACCTGAGAGACCAGGGCTTGAATTAGTGTTTAGTGGCTGCCATCTGTTCATCCTGGTGATCCATGCGTGAGTTACTGTGAGCTAAAAAGCCTCTTAAATCTGACGCACTCGCTGGATCCATCTTGGTCAGATCGTTCTGTCACGATACAGAAACTCCAAATCCAATTGCGAGTGAAATAGACAGTCTTTATTAGACAACTCCAAAACACAGTGGAGGTGCAGATAACCCGGTAGTGCAGGTGCAGACTCCAAACACAGTGGAGGTGCAGACAATCCGGTAGTGCAGGTGCAGTTAACCCGGCAGTGCAGAGTCTCCAGCTCGGGCAGAGAATTCAGTCCAGTCCGCACCCTCCAGCAATACCGAACAGCAACCAGGCGAGAACTGACTCAGGAACAGGAAGACTGACAGAGCGTAAGACAACACATGAGCAATAACGATCTGACAACCCACCACAGAAACGCCAGCCAGATATAGGCAGTGCAGATGAGCTACACCTGTAACCGCTCTGATTACCTCGTCAGGTGCGCGGTGCTAGGCAATGCTGACAAGCACAACGAGCGGGTCCACACACACAGACAGACACAGAATGAGCACACGGGCCCAACAACCATGACACTGCACTTCTGACATTTTCTAGAATTTTTTTTTTTAATTTAGCATCAAGTTGATTTAAAGGTATTCCTTTATCATATTGACTACAGCTGTCGTCTTTAAAACATGATTTGCTTATGATTGTTATCCTCAGCCAGTCTCTTCTTTTTCATAGCCATCTGACATTTGCACTGCAGTACTTCAGGGTCCTCCAGTCATCCTGGGGGACATCTTTTAATAGGTCTCTGATTGGATTCGTCTAAAAGAAGAAAGTCATATACATCTAGGACGCCTTGAAAATTCTGTCCTGTAAATTCACATCTACGATGTTATTAATTGAAAACAATGTACAAATAAAATAAAGTAGTCATTGGAACTTGTGTGTAATATCTTTTGAAGGCAAGTAGTGATAGTTGATGCAAATGATAATTCACACGTATGTTCTGTGATGTAAATCATGAAACGACACACTACAAATCTCGTCATCTCTTTTTGGTGATCATAATTTAAAGTTTGATTATATTTCCTTGTGCTTGATGTTTGCACACACTGTACACTCACTCAGTCTGTCATCAATATGAATCAAGTTGCTTAAATTAAATTAAAAGCATTTTTTTATTAATTTTTTGCTCAGCAGCCTCTTGTAACTGTATGATTTTAGAATATTTACAGTATTGAAATGAATAAATTCACACCATACCTATTTTTATTTGTTTACTTGTAGATGCAGATGTAGATGCAGACTTCAGTGAAGCAGTTGTAGGCCTGCTCAGTTCTACGAGAAGTCATGCCCTCGTTGTGGACGCAATAAAGGCAATCATGTTGGAGGGAATAATTGTCATGGATGGGATTTATGGGCCTGTATTTTATTTTTGCTGTTCTGTTTGCTTACCATTCTGAAAATGCATTATTTTTTAATGGTATTCTAGTAAGTCCAGATAATGTTATGATAGCAAAGTACTGTTTAGTCAAGAAGTCTGTAAAGAGTATTATAAGCTTACTTTTGTGTGATATTCTTTTCGTTTTCTAGCTGTTTTCTTTGCAAAAATAAATGGTTGAAAAATTCAAACTTGTGTTAAGTGCTTTTCATGCTGGTTGAAATAATAAAAATACATTCACTTTACTTGAAGAAAATGTGGAAACCGATTGCACGTAATGTTTTAAGTCCCCATAGCGTAACATGGCATATTAAGTCCATGTTGAGAATAACAGAAATTAAGATGTTTGCACAACCCAAATTACACTTTTAGTTAAATGGAATTAAGAAAGTAATCTTACGATTAAATATTAAAGGACCCATAATGTACACCTTTCTAGAGTTTTATTTTAGGTTGTGATGTCCTTAAGAATATATATATATTTAGTGGTGGGCCGTTATCGGCGTTAACGTGCTGCGTTAACGTGAGACTCTTATCGGCGATAAAAAAAATATCGCCGTTAATCTATTCTCAAAGTTGGGTTGGGAGCTGGGTCTATACTATGCAAGCTATGATGACTTTCACCCTGATATTTTAGCGCGGATGTATACCTAGCCGAATTGCACTGTAGGGGGCGAGAACGAGTCTTCGAACTAGAGGCTCGCAGTCCGTGATGGACAGATTGTTAACGGCTGGTCTATGTGGTTATACAATCGGGCAGGACATCCAAACGCTCACCTATCATTCATCAACCTCAAATATGGCTTTTCATCTGAAAGATGTATGTAGTAGCAACTTTACATGGCCGCTCAATATGATGTTAACCTAGAGAAATGTGCGCTATTGAAGTGTTTGTGTGGAAGCGCGTTTGCTGCAGGACAGGCTCCGGTGCGCTCACTTGCTCTTAAAATCTCCGTCATTTTTGGTCATACAGATAAAAGTAGCCTAATACATCTTTCGAATCTGTAAAGACACTACGTTTATTTGTGTGCACTCAGAATAACAACGAAACGTTGCGCTTTTAAGCAAACAGAATGCGCTTTAGGTCTCATGTGAACTTGAGCGAGAAACTTTGAAACTCCGTCTTTGAAAAATATATCTATAGAGAGTGAAATGTCTAAAAAATAAAAATAGAAGACATGTGTGTTAGCATGGATGATTTACATGAAATTTAATCTGTGCAACACTGTGCATAAGATGGCTTTCAGTTCAATATAATAACAAAACACGACATTTTGGGGTTTTATTCAACTAATAAGGTGGGCACGCTGTGATCTGTACTATATTTTTACATTAAAGTTTGTGATGCATTTTGGAAACAGGAGATGAGCCCCTGGTCTAATGCGCCACCTGGCCTGAGAAACCCGTTCTCAAAGACTTATTTTTAGTCATTATTTGGGTAGCACACATATTCTGAATGCCTTCGGCAGAATTCAAATGAGCCATTTTAATCTAGATTAATCTAGATTAATTCCAAGATTAATCTAGATTAATTCCAAGATTAATTCCAAGATTAATCTAGATTAAAAAAATTAATGTATGCCCACCACTAATATATATATATTTGCGGTATAAGTACCAAAACCCTTCTCAATATATTTGTACAGCTCTTCTCTCATGAGCTTTGCTAAGAACAGGCCGGTTTTGTCCTGTCTAATTAATATTCATGAGCCTCCCTTCTGATTGGCCTGTTGTTTTCTGAGTGACTGAGTGACTGATGGCCAGGCCAACCTCAGGTAACCAGGGTCATGTAGGGCCGACGTCACAATTACATCACAGTGCTAGATGGAAGCAAAACATAGGGAAAATTGGAGGTGGAACATTCAAACCAGCGCAGATTTGGCTAAGTTACATAAGGACCTTACAATGTCAAAATTGTTGTGATATTACAATTGTTGTGATGTTGGGTGCCAGAATCGACAATATAGCCTCAAATTAGAAATTTGATTTGCATTCCTTCTGCCACTGCCAGATAAAAACTGACAACAGCTGTGGTTAAACGCGTTAAAACAAGTGGACTGGACAGAAACGGTCGTCAAAAATGCTCGCATTTGCAGCGCACTTTTCTTATCAATAAAGTATTGTCTTTTGCTATGGGTGCGTCTGAAGATTTCTTGCATCTCACTATTATGTTGTGTATGAAATACATTAATGTATGTGTGCATGTGTGTAAAACAACATACTGACAATTTATATATAATTATTTGTAACTGTATATACATTATTGTGATCAATTATGGCTGGAATAATAGTGTAGGTGTAAAAAATAGTTGCCTGCTGAAATCAAAATGTATTTACATCTTCATCATGATTAGATAGACACAGTGAGTTTATCTTTACTATACATGTTAGATGTGATCCACCACATAGTAACAGTCCTCTCAGATCGTCCATCCTTTGAGTGAGAGTAACATTGCAGGTCGGCCAATCTGGTTTTGTCTGTTAAAGTTAATATTTTTGACATGTTTCCATGTTGTTGTTGCTCAGCATTGGCATGCGATGCTGTTCGGGGGTTTGGCAAAAGGACAGTGGGCGGTGCTCGGGATGGTGACTGAAGGTGGTGACTGAGTAGTTCTGGCATTACATTTTTACAGAAGTCACAAGGGCTAGAGAAAAATTTAGTTTAAGTTTAAGTTTACTTTGCCAAAATAAGGCAATCGGTTTGCAAACCGTTTTTAAGTCAGCTGAGCTTATAAGGATTTACAGTGTATTTTTTTTAGCATATTGTGGTTCTCAAAGTGTGGTACGCGTACCACTAGTGGTACGTGAGCTTCCTCTAGTGGTACGCAGAGGAATCTCAGAATTAAAAATAAATCAGGCCGCGTGTCCACCAAAGCAATTTTTTTTTAAATTTATTAAATGGGAGCGTCTTTTTCATGCTGAGCACTCGGGCGTTTTTTTCTTGGTACCGAGAATTTAAGAATGTTAGCACTCATCACTGTCACTTTTTAGTCAGCTAACCAATCACAATGGAGGAGGGGCGGGACTAATACCGTCACACCCTGCTTGTACTACGACTGAACAGCAATGGAGAAATTAATATTGCTTGTCTCTGAGTATTTATGTCTTTGCCAGATGGAATTGCCGGAGTACAATAATATTGTTATGAAAAATAATGCTTGGAGAAACATTTCATGCGCGATGCGTCTGCCATATTACTTCAGCGTATATTCCATATCATAGCAACCGCAGCATCTCGAAAATACGCTGCCCTCTTAAGCGCTCACACCTGGGTGTTTTCAGCTGGCTTTGGTGGAAACGTGGCCTGATTGTTTTTTTTTTTTTATCAAGTGCTTTTTTATTTAAAAGTTAAATAAAAACTGTACTGTGCTTAAAGATTAAATGAAAATGTATTGTAGCTACTTAAAGTTAAATAAAAACTAAGTTACTGTACTTAAATGTTTTTGGTTTTTTTTACCATGTATAGTGCTACTGAAAGTGAAAGTGACTTGACATACTCGGAATTTGTGCTCTGCATTTAACCCATCCAAAGTGCACACACACACAGCAGTGAACACACACACACACACACACACACACCGTGAACACACACCCGGAGCAGTGGGCAGCCATTTATACTGCATTTTAATGTTGGTCATAATGGTGGTACTTGGAAAGCCAAATATTTTCTGAGGTGGTACTTGGTGTAAAAAGTTTGAGAACCACTGATCTAAGGTATAAGAGCTGTAATAACACAACCCTATTCTGAAACTTCACAGACCTTTAATTTGATGCTTTAATAATATTTTTCATCAATTGAATTCTTCCTTGATGAATACAATTCTTTACTTACAAACTGTAGTGTATCACCATTTATTTTAAATAATAAGCAACAGAAACAGTTGACAATTGAAAGAGACACCATAGCCTAAAAGGGTAATTTCTGAAGGTTCACATGACACTGAAGACTGGAGTAATGATGCTGAAAATTCAGCTTTTCAGTCACAGTTACATATGACATTTTTATATTGCGATTGAAAACAGTTATTTTAAAATGTATTCATATTTCAAAATTTCATTTTTTTTTTTACTGTAAATGCAATGATGATCATTAGAGACTACTTAAAAAACAAACAAACAAAAAATAAAAAGCTATAATGGTACTGTGTTTTAATACAAATTATATATCCACAATTCACTTTTTTTAACTATATAGTAATCTGTATTTTTCAACATATTGCCATTATTTTGTCTATCCGCCCTAGTGTGCGACTTTGCTCTCCTTGAACTGACTGTATACTGAAAGGTACTTGTGAAGCCCTCAATTACCCTGTGCTAGTCTGAAGTGCATTTCATTAAGCGGTAGCGATCGCCATCCGCTGCATGTGTTGCCAATGCAATAATGAGTCTGAATACAAAAATAACAATTGTGTTAGAAAGGCATATAGAAGCTTCTGAATAAAGGTAGTTTTTAAACTCCTAATTATTAATTAGCAACGTAATTACATTCACACATGAACAAAATACTGACAAGTATGATTTCTTCTAAAATGCGGGGTGTTAATGTTTCTCTAGGTTTTATTATAGTAATCATAGTATTTCCACAGTGTTATAGTAGGCCATTGTGGACTTTGTGTAGAATTCTTTGCTCTAATGTTCGACCCAAATACAACATTTTGTCTTTACCTCGGATCTACACTTATACAACCTTACAATATGATATATTTGACATATCAGTTAATGTCTGTATGCTTTATGGCTAACACAATACGTAGCTTCTTAAATAAACTGTTGTTCTTTCACATACTTAAAAAAAATATATAAACGTTCTACCATGCACATACATGCAACCTCTATGTGAGTTTATATGTAAGTCTATATGTGAGTCTATACAAAATGTATAGATATGAATAAAATTGATAACGATAATTGATAATTATCACCTAATATAATGATAGTTTTATACCACTACCACAGCTCCTATAATTACAGCAATCATTTAATTAAATACTAGCAATATGCATCTCATTTCGGAGGCTGCGTCCTCCGGAGGTCACATTTGAAGGCTGCATACACCATCGAGGATGTCTTATTTAAGTAACATAATACAATTGACATATTCCTCGATGTGTAAAATACTGTAATTAATTTTTTACTTTGCAATTTAACGGTCACTTTTCTAAAATGAGACTGCCCCGATGGCGCGTGCATCCTTCAAATGCGACCTCTGGAGGACGCAGCCTCCGAAATGAGACGCAGCAAATAATTAACTATGGTAGTTATTATAATTCATCAGAAGCTTTGATTTTGGGGGAATGATGTTCTGAAAGTATCTTCACTCAACTTGTGAGTCCTTTTTTAACTTCTATGAGAGATTTTCTTATTTTATTATCAAGAATGGTTCATGGCTTTGCCTTTTCCCAAATAATGCACTGCTTTATTTATTCTCTCTCAGGGCCATCCTTAGGGGCAATTATATATATATATATACATATATATATATATATATAATTTTGATGAGCAGTGGGTCTGGAAACATGTTTGTTTGTTTTTAAGTTCAAGCTTTTAACTCTTTCACACACTAAATTTTCTGAATTTTTGGTAATAAATTGGTCTACGTATTACAAGAAAATACTACTTAAAGGGATAGCTCACCCTTAAGTAGTTCCAAACCTGTATGGATTTCTTTGTTCTGCTGGACGAAAAGGAAAATGTTTTGAAGAAATTTTGCATCCAGTCTGTTTTGGGGCAACGTTGACTTCCATAGTGGGTTAATGGAACCCCAGAACGTCTAGGTTACGTACGTAACCCCCCTTCCCTGATGGAGGGAACGGAGACGTTATGTCGTGATGACATAGGGGATTTACTTGGAAGCCCCGATCATCTCTGAATAAAGAGAAAAAGCCAATTAAATTGGCTAGTGGATTTTGCATACCTGAGCCACTCCCCGTGCACACGGGTATGAAAAGGTGACAGGTGCATCCACTGATTAGGTTTTACGCTGAGGAGCCAAGACGAGTCCCTGGCAACCAGCGATTGTTCAAGATTGTGGCATGGGGACATAACGTCTCCGTTCCCTCCATCAGGGAACGGGGGTTACGTACGTAACCTAGACATTCCCTATCTGTCGGTCACTACGATTTATGTCGTGACGACATAAGGGTCCTATGGAAAGCGCCACAAGCTGAACCCCGTCACAACCTTGTGGCATGCAGATGTTGACAAGCGAGTGCGTGACAGACAAATGCCATGCAAGAGGTTGCAACCTTCCTACCGCCCCAGCGCAAATTCGCTAACTTTGGTGCCCACCGGGACCACTGAGTACATCGCTGCTGGAGATAGCCAAGCCGCTGTTCCTTTCCCCACGGAAATCGGAAGGGATTTCGACCTTCAGTGAAAGATTGCTTCAGGTCTTTCCTATTTGTTGTTACAGCTTGCCGTAACGGCAGGGAAGCGAGCCTTCCGGAGAAGGGCGCTACGGAGGCCACATCCTGCCTGAAGGGAGGTAACATGTGGAGATACTGATATGGACTGACCCAGGCTTGGGGCAGTACTTCATACGACTGGGCTCTGGGGCAGATCCTACCTAGGTGTAGGGAGGAGGTGCTGCCAGCAGAACCAGACAGAGAGCTCTGTCAAAGAGAAAACATGAGGGAAATCTTACCGTGGAAGAATACACATATGGGATTACCCAGAGGGGAATCAGGCCATACGGACAACTAGCCCAGTACAGGGGCTGACCGGAGACCCGGGCAAGCTAACACCAGTACTGGGCCTGGCGTCAGACTGCTCCGCCTAGTGTGACTGCCGGGGGTGCTTGGAGGATTCCACCAGGGTTCACCGTCCGGGGAACTGAACTGGGGGAGAAAAAAAAGGTGCTCGTATCCCCGGGTGAGGGGGAATGGCGCAGCAAGCGTGACACCAGCCAGTTCTTCCCGCCCATTATTTACCCAACACACGGGAAGAAATTGGCTCAACGCGGAGATTGTAGAATCTTACGAAGGTGTTCGGTGTCGCCCAGCCCGCAGCTCTGCAGATGTCTGCCAAAGAGGTGCCGTACTCCAACGCATGGGAGGAGGCAAAACTCCTGGTGGAGTGAGCCCTCACCCCCAGGGGACACGGCTCGCCTTGCGACTGGTACGCCAAGGCGACGGCTTCCACTATCCAGTGGGCCAACCTCTGTTTGGAGACAGCCTTCCCTTTCTGCTGCCCTCCGTGGCAGACAAAGAGCTGCTCGGAGCTTCTGACGCTCCGGGTGCGGGTCACGTATATGCGTAATGCTCTTACGGGACACAGCAATGCTAAGGCTGGATCTGCCTCCTCCGAGGGCAGTGCTTGCAGGTTCACCACCTGATCGCGGAAGGGCGTGGTGGGAACCTTGGGCACGTATCCAGGCCAGGGTCTCAAGACAACGTGAGAGTAGACCGGCCCGAACACAAGGCACTCTTCACTTACCGAAAACGCCTGGAGGTCCCTAACCCATTTGATGGAAGTGAGCGCGGTCAGGAGCGCTGTCTTAAGAGACAGGAACGTGGGACTCCAGAGGATGAGATGGTGGGCTAGCTGTGACATGCGGTGTGATCGTATACCTCACAGCCGGTTGATGTACGAGACCGTCGCAGTGTTGTCCATGCGGACTAGCACGTGCTTCCCCAACAGCAGTGGCCGGAACTGCCGTAAGGCTAATGCACTGTCCACAGCTCTAGGCAGTTGATGTGCCAAAGCAGTCGGGGCCCTGTCCAGAGCCCTGAGGCTGCCTGCCCATTGCATGTAGCGCCCCAGCCCGTGCTGGAGGCATCTGTTGTGACAACAGTACGCCGGGACACTTGTTCTAGGGGCACCCCGGCCCGTAGAAAGGCAAGGTCTGTCCAGGGGCTGAGGGAGCGGCGACACTGCTGGGTGATACCCACTCGCAGTGTACTGCGGTGCCATGCCCACCTCGGGACCCGGGAGTGTAGCCAGTGCTGAAGTGGTCTCATATGAAGCAATCCGAGCGGCGTGACTGCAGCTGCGGATGCCATATGCCCCAGGAGCCTCTGAAACTGTTTCAGTGGTACCACATTCCTGCCTCTGAAGGAACTCAGGCAGTTCAGCACCGCTTGGGCACGTTCCTCCGTGAGGTGTGCCGTCATACTCACCGAGTCTAACTCCACACCGAGAAAAAAGATTATCTACACAGGGTAGAGCTTGCTCTTTTCCCAGTTGACCCGAAGCCCCAACTGGCTGAGGTGCCGGAGCACCAAGTCCCTGGGATCGCCCAACTGCTCTCTGGATTGGGCTAGGATAAGCCAATCGTCGAGGTAGTTGAGGATCCTGACACCCACCTCCCGTAACGGGGTAAGGGCGCCTTCTACGACCTTCGTGAACACACGGGGAGACAGGGAGAGCCCGAAGGGGAGGACCCTGTACTGCCATGCCCGACCTTCGAACGCAAACCGTAGGAACGGTCTGTGTCGCAGAAGGATCGAAACATGAAAGTAAGCATCCCTTAGGTCGATCGCTGCAAACCAATCCTGGGGCTGGATGCATTTGATAATGCGCCTGCGCGTCCGCATCTTGAACGGGAGCTTGTGTAAAGCCTGGTTCAAAACTCGCAGATCCAGGATTGGTCGAAGGCCACCACATTTCTTGGGTACTTTGAAGTAAGGGCTGTAAAACCCCTGCCTCATCTTGGCTGGAGGGACCGGCTTGATTGCGTTCTTTGCCAGGAGGACAGCAATCTCCTCGCGCAAGACAGGGGCGTTCCAGACTGCCACCGACATCTCGAGAACGCCGTTGAACTTGGGAGGTCGCCTGGCGAACTGAATCGCGTAGCCGAGTCGAATTGTGCGCGTGAGCCAGAGAGACAGGCTGAATAGCGAGAGCCACACCTCCAGACAGCACAATCGACATACCTTTGGTGGTGCAGCGAAAGGGAGTAGGGGTGGATGGTACAGAAGGCGGTGCATTCTGAGGCATCCTCACCAAACTCCCTGGGTCCCAAACGGGACTGGCCAGAGGTGCGTGGGGAGGAATGTCGTCCCCGAACCGTACTCTCTTGGCTACTGGCAAAATGGGTCGTGGGCGAGAGTGAGGAAGCAGGGCTTCACACACTGTCGTCCCATGGACCTGAGAACCCGGAGGAAAAGGAAATTGCTCTTTCTTGAGAAAGTGGGTACCGCTGGCCCTTGGACCAGCAGCGGAACAGAAACGGAAGATTCTCCTCCCAGCCCTCCCTTAGGGGAAGGAGCGGCGCTGTTCTCGCCGTCTCCTGAGAAAGAGCAAATTCCAACATCTCCGGGTTGCCAGCGTCAAGGCCGCTTTGTCGACTTCCTGGACGACTTGGGGCCTGGCTGGGACGTGGGGGGCGCCGCTCTCCTGCGAGAGGCTCGACGCGCCGGCCAAGGTATTGATTCGGCATGGGGCGGAGCAGCTCTGAAGGACGCAGGAGGGCGCCCACAGCGACGGGCAGACTGAGGCCTGGCCCCGGGGGCAGCGGTGGATGGAGCATCACGCCGGGGCAGGTGTGTACCGCCTGCTGTACCGCCGAGAACTGCTGGGCAAAGCCCTCGACGGTGTTGCCGAACAGCCCTGCCTGGGAGATGGGAGCGTCGAGAAAGTGTGCCTTGTCGACGCCCTTCATCTCTACCAGGTTGAGCCAGAGATGGCACTCCTGGACCACCATGTTGGACATCGCCTTCCCGAGGGACGGCGCCATGACTTTCGTCGCTAGTAGAGCGAAGTCAGTCGCCGTGCGCAGCTCCTGCATCAACCCCGGGTCGGTACTACCTCGTGCACCTGTTTGAGCGCCTTGAATTGGTGAACCTGCAGGATAGCCATGGCGTGTAGGGCGGAGGCTGCCTGGCTGTCCACCTTACAGGCCTTGGACGGGAGACACGGACGGTTCCTCCAAGTGGCGGCGTTTCGTGGGCACAGGTGCACCGCGATCGCTCTCTCCACCTGGGGAATGCCCGCGTACCCCCTGGCCACTCCGCCGTCGAGGGTAGTGAGGATGGAGGAGGCGGACGAGGGGCTTCTGGCCGTGAAAGGGGCCATCCACGACTTCGTCACCTCCTCATGCACCTCCGGGAAGAAAGGCACCGGAGTAGAGCGTGGTTGTGAGTCGCGCCCCGCTCCGAAAAAACAATCTTCCAGCCGCGAGGGCTTGGGACTGGGCGGTCTGTTGACCTCCAGCCCGAAGCTCACGGCTGCCCGGGCAAGCATGGCCGTCAGCTCTGGGTCCGGTGCGGCGTTGGCGACAACACCCGAGGGGGGCAGCCCCACCGCAGCTTCATCCTCAGAGGACGTGAGCCCATCCCCCGATGCTGCGATCGACATCCTATATACAGATGGCGCACTGAATGAAATGCTGGTCGCCCCGTGGGACAGACCAGCGAAATCACCCGGGAACCGGACGGGATGTTCGCTGCGTGAGGAGTAAGAGGTCCGTGGGGGCGTGCCCGGCGGAGAGGCTCTTACAGTAACCCTCAGATCTCCCAGAGCGCCAGCCGGCGATCCTCTGCTCGCAGAGAGACCAGCACGGGTGGCGGTAGAGGGTGCCAATCCTTTCATAAAGGAAAGGCTAGATCGCAACAAAATCATGCTCATACGCCCACAACAGGCGCATGAGTCATCCAGGAACGCATCTTCAGCGTGTTGGAATCCCAGACACTGAAGACAACGATCGCAATCGTCCGTGATTTGCTCTTTTACAATTTGTAACTCCACTGATCGCACCGTTACGCCAACCAGGAACAAAACAAAGATGAAAGGCTTTGTGGAGATCAGCACTCTTCTCATCCACTCGGCTCCGAAGCAAAATTCTAATCAGTGGATGCACCTGTCGCCTTTTTATACCCGTGTGCACGGGGAGTGGCTCAGGTATGCAAAATCCACTAGCCAATTTCATTGGCGTTTTCTCATTAGTCAGAGATGATCGGGGCTTCCAAGTAAATCCCCTATGTCGTCATAGTGACCGACAGATATGGAACTGGTTTCCCACATTCTTCAGAATATCTTCCTTTATACTCAGCAAAACAAAGACATTCATACAGGTTTGGAACTACTTGAAGGTGAGTAAATGATGACAGAATTTTCATTTTTATGTGAACTATCCCTTTAATGTTTAATTCAATGTGTTACTTGTAATTTTGTGAATGTACAGCGCTCTCTCCACCTTCAATGCCTTGACTGAGGTGCCCTTGAGCAAGAACCCCCAACTAAGCCCCGGATGGCACAGCATAAATACATATATATTAATATTTCCCTTTTACTCCCCATAACTTTTAAGTTACCAATCACTGGCAGCATTTTGATCACATTCACAAAATATATCTAAAAAAGTACATTGGTTTGCCTTTTTTTGCATTGGTAAATAAATAAATAAATCTGATACAACTTATTTTTGTTAGACGGGTCATTGGATGCCCATTTTCCACAAGTTTATATGATTCTTTAGAGTCTTAATGAAAAGTATATAACATACTTTGGTTAAAATCTCCCAATGGTAGTGTAAAAAAACACATTTACCGTCAAAATCAGCTCTGTATTCATCAAGAATTTTTTTAGTCCATGTTACATTAAATGATAATGAACTCTGCTCGCCCTGCTCCTCTCTTTTGTGGGGAGACGAGCATTGCTGTTTACTTTAGCCGCAAAACTGGCTAAATAGCATGTTGTTAAGAAAGGTGATTTGCAAAAATGTATTAAAACAAACATACACACTTCTTCTGTTGATGAAGTTGGATCACAAATGATTCGCGTGAACATAGATGCATTTAGGCAGATTGGGATCGGCGCATTCCCTTCAAAGCAAAATTAGGTTCTAGGTTCTTTATTATTTGTCACATACACAATCATGCAGGGTATAATAAGTAGTGAAATGTTAGTCAGGACAGGTCCGCTCAATGGAAAGTGCAAAAAAATTTAAATAATAATAAGATAAAAATAACATAAAAGCAATAAAAACTATGAAACAAAACACGAGAGAGTATATATATAAATATGGTGAGAATGAAATAAGAAAAAAATAATGAAATAAAATAAGGAGTAAGATGTGCAATGAGATAAAGTGTGCAGTGCAAGAGAATGTGCAAATAGGTTGTACCGGGAATGTACACATAGCAGCAGTGTGGATGATGGGGAATAATGGATGTGTTACAGTTTATTAAGTTGAGTCCTGTGGATGTTATGATGTTATGAGACTGAGTTTAGGAGCCTGATGGCCTGGGGGAAGAAACTCCTGCTCAGTCTTTCAGTTTTAGCCAACATGCTCCTGTAGCGCCTGCCAGATGGCAGTAAAATGAAAAGGTGGTTACCGGGGTGATTCGAGTCCTTGATGATTTTAGCAGCTCTGCTTTTGCAGCGTTTGAGGTAGATGTCCTGCAGAGAGGGGAGAGTAGACCCTGAGATGCGCTCAGCTAAGCGCACGACTCTCTGTAGAGCTTTGCAGTCCTGGTTTGTGGCATTATTATACCACACTGAGATGCACTGAGTCAGTACACTTTCTATGGCCCCTGAATAGAAAGTTTTCAGGATAGCTGGTTAACTAGCTGGTTAAATTAACGTTAATCCTCTGCGTCTTCAGTGGCTCAGATGTCGGGAGTAAATTATGACTGCTATATTCATTACTACATCCAACAGCAAAATAACTCAATCGCTCATTCGGAGTCATGTTGTCTTCCCCTGCACTGGAGTCGGCATAATGGTGGACGGATGAAAGCTTACTGTGGTCAGGTCTAAGGCAAGACGGTGTTGTAAATCAACTATCGTGGGAGGGGCCTGTGCAGAACCAGGTCATTCTGACGGGAATCTTAGAACAGCCTGATTTGAGAAAGGGGATTTTTAAAATAGGGATAAAAAAACACTGGGTGGATTTTTATCCTTATAGGATGGATGTGTTGAAACATTTCCAACACCCATTTATGTTCAAACAACTTGAAAAGTGAATTTTGCATCCGTGACCATTTTAAAGACATCATCCAAATCAGATTCAGAATGATTATCAAAACATTGCAATTACTGGAGAGTCCATTGACATCTCCAGATCTTCCAGAGTCATATACCCCTTCATCGACATTCTTTTCAGATGAATGATGTGCTGAATGCAAAGCTGTATTGATTTATATGTTGTGAAAATTTTAGTGATCAGTTTAGCTTACTTGTGCATAAACAACTTCTATCCACTCCTGCTTTACACATATCTTTTTTGCTTGTTTTTGTTTTGGATCCATAAATACTATTTCAGAAGATCCATAACAGCACCCCCTACAGTATAACAGTGAAAACCTACTCGGTTACTATCGTAACCTCGGTTCCCTGAGATATGGAAATGAGTACTGCATCGAGTATCGACACTTAGTATGAGAAAATCCCTTTTTTCCTATTCAACTGAAGCCTATTTCAATCACGCAGTTATAACTGCATGTGATTGGTTCGTGTAGGATTAAAACAATTAACCAATGCACGGCGGTGGCGAGCGATCCAATGCAGCCCGCGAGCCTATTCGGCCCGCCATAGCCCGCCAAAATGTGAGGGGCGTCTGGCTATATAATCAGCTGCCTGCCACCGCATCTCAAATTTCTTAGAAGGAAGCAACCCGAGCGTGCAGCTCATAGCATGGGCAGGAATGCAGTACTCGTTCCTATATCTCAGGGAACCGAGGTTACGATAGTAACCGAGTACGTTCCCTTTCGATATTTTACTCTTACTGCGTCGAGTATGGATGCTTAGTATGGAAACCGGTCCAATCACACCTTGCGGAATGACTCGAAAACAAGACTCACGTGGGATTAGGCCCAGGGGAGTCAATAGAATACACCAAGCACAGGGTGAGCCTTGAGAGTCATCCGTGGCCTGGGTGTCGTCCCATAAGTGATACCTGGCATCCATATAGTAATGGACAGACCAAGCAAAGGAGGGGCTTGAAAATGTTGGTCAAGTGAACCCGGAAGATTGCTACTTAAGCAGAAAGGACTCTGGCCTGCAAGGCGGGGACATCCAGATTGTAAAACCTTACAAATCTGGACAGCGAGGGCCAGCCGGCAGCCTCACAAATGTTTGAAATGGACACCCCGCTGGAACATGCCCAGGAAGAGGCGATGCCTCTGGTGGAATGGGCTCTGACTCTGATGGGGCACTGCAACCCCAAGGAGGAGTATTCTAAAGTGATAGCATCCACTAACCACCTATAATTTCTCTGCTTCGTAACAGGGCCCCCTTTTATCATGATTACCGAATCCAACAAAATGCTGTTCTGACTTTCTGTACGAGGCAGAACGCTCAATGCATACTTTCAGGGCTCTGATGGGGTAGAGCAGGGATTCCTTGCTGCCTGTCGGGGGGAAAAATGCGGAAAACGCTATGACCGGTGCTCTGAATGGAGTGGAGTGCACATTGATACTTCGTTTCCTACCTATTTTTAGTCTGAATTTTCGTTGAGGTTTATAATTTTGATCTGCACTTACTGGCAATTTTAATAATTTACGCCTCCATTGCTCCTTGGGCAAGGTGTTAGTTTCATCTCAAGCTATTAGCACTCTGTTAGTCTATTGGTTGGGCAAATCAGAAGGCAGTCACAGCTATTTTCACTCTAGCCTATTAGACAGTGTATTTATTTGATGTCCGAGCGCTGATGCCAAATTATCACATTTCCATAACAAGATCAACAGTGCTCCAGATATGCATAATCTCTTCAGAATATTTAATTCTCTCCTCTGTCCCCATCCACCACCTCCCACCACTTCTATAACAGCTGATGACTTTGCAACTTTTTTTACAGACAAAACTAAAACAATCAGTAGTCAGTTTTCACCTTCACTCACACAGGACCTCCAACCAACTAGATCCACTGCTCAAATTCCCATCTTCTCCTTCTGTTCCCTCACTGAGGTGGAAGTATCCAAACTTCTCCTCTCCAGCCATCCTACAACATGTCCTCTAGACCCAATCCCCTCGCACCTTCTCCAAGCAATCTCTCCCACACTCTTACCAGTACTCACACACATTATCAACACATCTCTCCTCACAGGTATCTTCCCCACTGCATTCAAGCAGGCTCGGGTTACCCCAATGCTCATAAAACCTACATTAAACACTTATCGTATAGAAAACTACAGACCTGTCTCTTTCCATCCATTTAAAGCCAAAACACTCGAACAAGTTGTCTTCAACCAGGTCTCATTGTTTCTTACACAGAACAACAAACTGGACGCTAAACAGTCAGGTTTCAGGAGTGGCCATTCAACTGAGACTGCGCTACTCTCAGTCACTGAAGCCCTGCGAATTGCAAAAGCTGATTCTAAATCATCAGTCCTCATTCTGCTGGATCTGTCTGCTGCTTTTGGCACTGTCAATCATCAGATCCTCCTGTCCACCCTCTCATCACTGGACATCACTGGGATTCCACTTTACTGGTTTGAATCCTATCCCACTGGTCGGTCTTTCAAGGTGGCCTGTGGAGGAGAGGTATCCAAAGCACATCAATTGGTCACTGGAGTTCCCCAGGGCTCGGTTCTTGGACCCCTCCTCTTCTCCACATACACTACATCACTGGGTCCCATCAAGTCAAGTCAAGTTGAGCTTTATTGTCATTCCACTACATGTGTGTACATACAGTGGGACGAGATGTCGTGCCTCACAGGACCACGGTGCTACAATAATAAAGATAGACAACACAAAGTAAAACAGTATAAACCTATACACAACTAACTTACTGTCAGCTTTGACTATACATATGCTATATATAAAAGTGGTTACCTATACATAAACTAAAAAGATACAAACTGTACAACTGTGCAGATGACTGTACATGTGCAAAAAGAGAGACATTCAAGCAGCTGGCTGGGGAACAGTGTAAGGTGACTTGTGGTGCATGAGCCAGTAAACATACATATATTACAGTCATATATTACAATGTAATCCCTTTTGTGGGATTATGGACACACGGTGTTGTGTGAAAGTGTCTAGTGCGAGTAGAGGAGAGTGTGTTACTACAGGTGGCTTGTGCAGGCCCACTCACCTGTGTGTAGCACACAGGTGAGACATTTTTTTCGTAGACATTTTTTTCCTGTGATGTGGTAAGGTTGGGGGGGGGGGGGTGGTCCATGTTTCTAGGAGGTAGGGGTTTGTTTGGGGTTTCAGAGAGGGGCGGAGTGATGTGAGTTCTAAGCTGTTGAGCAGTCTGGCGGAGCGGGCTCTGATACTCCGGTACCGTTTTCCTGAGGGTAGGAGCTCGAAGAGACTGGGATGGGTGGGGACCTTCAAGATACTATTTGCTTTGTTGGAGCATCGTATAAGGAAAATGTCCAGGATGGAGGGGAGAGGGGCACCGATGATTTTTGCAGCTGTATTCACTGTCCGCTGGAGGGTCTTGCAGTCTGCTGCACTACAGTTCCGTACCAGACAGTGATGCAGCTGGTCAGCACACTCTCAATGGTTCCCCTGTAGAAAGTGGTGAGGATAGGTGGAGGGAGACTTGCTCTTTTCAGCTGGTGGAGAAAGTGTAGGCACTGTTGCGCCTTCTTGGAGATTGACATGGTGTGGGTGGTCCATGTGAGGTCCTATGTGATGTGCACCCCCGGGAATTTAGTGCTGCTGACCCTCTCCACAGTCGAGCTGTCAATGGTCAGTGGGGGGTGGTCAACAGAGTTTCTCCTGAAGTCCATCACAACCTCCTTTGTCTTCTCCACATTGAGGGAAAGGTTGTTTGCATTACACCATTAAGCCAGCTGTGCCACTTCCTCTCTGTTGTGCATTTCATCATTGTTGCTGATGAGACCTACCACTGATGTGTCATCGGCAAAATGATGTGGTTGGAGCTGAACTTGGCAGTGCAGTCGTGGGTCAGCAGCGTGAAGAGCAGCGGGCGAGGCACACAGCCCTGTGGGGCACCTGTGCTGAGGTCTTCCGGTTAAAAAGTCCAGGATCCAGTTACAGAGGGAATTGTTGAGGCCCAGCAGGCTTACTTTATTGATGAGCTGTTGTGGGATTATTGTGTTGAATGCTGAGCTGAATTCGATGAACAGCATTCTAACTTAGGAGTCTTTATTTTCTAGGTGGGTAAGAGCCAGGTGAAGGGTGGAGGAAATTGCATCATCCGTAGAGCGGTTTGGGCGGTATGCAAACTGGAGCGGATCAAGTGAGTTGGCGAGGCTGGTTTTGATGTTGTGCATGACTAGCCTCTCAAAGCACTTCATTATGATTGGAGTCAGTGCTATTGTACGGTAGTCATTTAGACAGGACACAGGTGATTTTTTTTTTTGGTACCGGTATGATTGACGTGGATTTGAGACATGTGGGGATGACTACCTGGCTCAGCGAGGTGTTGAAGCTATCTGTTAGGACATCTGTCAGCTGTTCAGCACAGTCTTTCAGTATGCGGCCAGGTATATTGTCAGGACCCGCAGCCTTGCGTGGGTTGATCCTAGATAGGGTCTTCCTTACATCGGCTGGAGATAGACAGAGTGCCTGGTCGTTGGGAGGTGTGGGCAGTTTTTGTGCAGGTGTGTCATTCTGCATTTCAAACCATGAATAAAAGGGGTTGAGTGCATCTGGGAGGGATGTGTCATCATCACAGGCCTGTGGCGGGGGCTTGTTAGTCAGTGATGGTCTGAATGGATTGCCACAGCCTTCGCGTGTCTCTGCTGTCTGTGAAATTATTATATTTTTTTGGGTATATGACCATTTTGCATTTTTGATGCAACAGGACAGATTGGCACTTGCTGTTTTGAGGGCGTCGCCGCTTTGTGCGGGAAGCATTAGTAGGCAAGGCCGCGGTCTCGGGGTCCGGCTTCAGCAGCAGACAGAGGCCTTGTAGCTTCTCAGTAGTCGCCGATGAAAGCTGATGTTTGTACACATTGCCGATTTGTCACGACTCGGCTCAACAGTCATGACAAATACGAGAAGGACACGAAGGAATTGACAAACATAAACCTATTTATTACAACAACTTAAACAATTAAACTAACAATTAACCATAGAGTGTGTTAGTCAGTTGCATCAATGGTGTAAATGTGGATGAATGGCTATTGTGGAGTTTTGGTATTGGGGAGTGGTAACAAAACATAACATACATATAACAAAAGGTGTGCTACTGCTGCTACTGGCAGAAGTGGAATCAGAGCAGCCCGCGAGTGATCAAAAGGGCTGGAGTATTTATCCTCCCACAGCGTCTGGCGCAGGTGTTCTCAATCTGGCTTTAACGCAGGTGCTCCCAATCTGTCTTACGGGCGCTGATACCTTCAGGGACAAAAGGAACACCGTAAACGGCCCAACACCACACAGTTAAAGACACCAACTATGCCTGCCGCCACCCCCCCCCCCCCCCCTTAAAGTCGGAGTCCCCAACAAGGACCACCGGCCCAGCAGTAACACCTAACAAAACTACACAATGTATCTAAATAATCTAAATGATATCATTATAACACAAAGAAGATACATGACCTCAGTCCCGGCCACTTGACTTGCAAACTTCCCCACTTATCCTTGGCAACCCTGGTACCTGAGAAGCAGATTAAGAGAATACATACAGAAAAAACAGACATATTACAGTACAAGAAACAACCTCAACTTTAGAGCTCATATTAATTCCATCAATGCAGAGGAGCACGAGAAAGTGCAGCTGCAATAATATTCTCTGACCCCTTTATGTATCTAATGTCCAGGTTATAAGCCTGGAGAAACAATGACCACCGTGTCAATCTCTGGTTGGGACATCTGAGCGACCGCAAAAAGGTTAGCGGATTGTGGTCAGTATAAACAACAATCGGCCCTCCTGCTGCTACATAAACATCAAAATGTTGTAAGGCCCAAATAAGTGACAATGCCTCCTTCTCAATCACAGAATAGTTACTCTGACAACTATTAAACTTTCTGGAGAAGAAACTAACTGGTCTCACCAAACCCTGGTCATCCCCCTGGAGCAAAACAGCACCTGCTCCCACCTGACTGGCATCCACTTGAAGCAAAAAAGCTCGATCAAAACAAGGAGCTGCTAGGACAGGAGCAGAACACAACAACAATTTCACATTATCAAAGGCTTGTTGACAACTAGCCGACCAATCAAATTTCATCTTGGTCTTGAGGAGCTCGGTGAGGGGAAACACCACAGTGGAGAAGTTTTTGCAAAAACCTCTATAATAACCCACTAAACCCAAAAACCTCTGAAGTTCCTTTTTTGTAGTGGGTTGTAGATAATCTGCTATTGCCAAAATTTTGGCCTGGACTGGAGCCACACGGCCCTGACCTACCACACGGCCAAGATATGTCACTGTGGCCATGGCAAAGCTACATTTAGCCAAATGAATGGTGAGGTGTGCTTCCATCAAACGCTCAAACAATGAACGAATGCACCGGAGATGTGAGTACCAGGTGTCACTATAAATGACCACATCATCAAGATAAACAGAACAGCCTGTCAAACCAGACACTACATGATTCATCAACTGCTGAAATGTTGCAGGAGCATTCTTTAATCCAAATGGCATCACATTATACGAATACAACCCTGAAGGTGTAGTAAACGCAGAAACTTCCTGTGCACGCTTGGACAAAGGCACTTGCCAGTAACCTTTAAGCAAATCAAATTGTCCAACAAATTTGGCAGATCCTACTTGATCTATGCAGTCATCCATGCGTGGAATCGGAAAGGAATCTGATTTTGTGACACCATTTAATTTCCTGAAATCAGAACAAAATCTCGGTGTACCATCATGTTTTGGCACCAAAATACAAGGGGAGGCCCAACTAGATGCAGAAGGAACAGCAATATTATTTTGGAGCATGTAATCCACCTCAGTATCCAAATAACTCTGTTTAGCTGGTGCCACACGATAAAAATGCTGTTTAATCGGCTGAGCATCTCCAACATCTATATCATGTTTAATCCAACTGGTACGTGAAGGGATGTCACCAAACAGACATAGAAACTTGTGTATCAACTCAGCCAATTCACTACGTTTAGACTCGGGCAGATGAGCCAACAACTTATCCAAATTACAAAGAGACTCTGAATTTTTCAGTCTCCCACAGAGCAAACTTTCGTCTGGCTCCGGCACCCCATCTGACTCCTGCGTCAAAACCTCTGAAGTCACCAAAAGCGCTGGACAAACGACATTCTTCACATCTTGACCTGAATCAATCTCAACTACACGCTTGTAGTAAGGTTTAAGGAGATTAACATGATACAGTCGTCAAGCTTTCTTACGTCCTGGCATCTCCACAATATAGTTCAAATCTGAACTCTTTTCACTCACAGTGTATGGGCCAATATATTTAGCTTGAAATGGTGAGCCCACAATAGGCATCAGTGCAAGGACCTGGTCACCTGGATTGAACTCCTGTCTCTCGGTATGTCTGTCATAGAACTTTTTCATTTTACTTTGCGATACACACAATTTATCTTGTGCCATACACCCAGCTTTAAACAACCGGTGCCTGAACCCATTCACAAAGTCAATCAGATTCTTTGGTGGCTCCGTATCAACACAGCCACTTTTCAAGACAGCCAAAGGACCCCGTACTGTATGCCCAAAAACCAGCTAATTTGGGCTAAAGCCTGTACTTTCCTGTACAGCTTCTCGCGCAGCTAACATTAGCCACGGGAGTCCATCTTCCCAGTCTCGATCTACCTCCGTACAGTATGCCCGTAATAGAGACTTAAGCGTCTGATGGAACCTCCGATGATACGCCGAAGACTGATTTTGTTTAATGCGCAACAGCTTCAACACTTGACCAAACATGTGAGATGTAAAGTTTGACCCCTGGTCGCTCTGGATCACCTTAGGAATGCCAAATATGGAAATAAATTGTGTTAAGGCCCTAACCACTGACTTATTCGTAATGGACCTTAACGGGTACGCAGCTGGATACCTGGTGCTCTGACACATAATGGTCAGCAAATATTTACAACCAGATTTAGCACCAGGCAATGGACCGACACAGTCAACAATAAGGTGTGTAAAAGGTTCACTCACTGCTGGAATAGACTGCAATGGCGCCGGTCTAATACCCTGATTCGGCTTACCTGTAAGCTGGCATACATGACAGGTCTTAATATACCCAGACACATCCTTTTTCAGTCTAGGCCAAAATAAATGTTTTAGGATATTAAGATATGTTTTACGGACACCAAAGTGCCCACACTCGTCATGTGCCACCTTCAAAACAAGGGGACGAAACCTTGCTGGCACAACTACCTGGAACACATCACCTTTCACACCATCCTCACTCACTGGAACCCATTTTCTGAACAGCAATTCCTCATGCAAAAAGTAACCAGATGCCACATTACCAATCTCCAAGGCAGGCAAAACACACTGGAATATTTCCTTCAAAGAGACATCATTGCGCTGCTCCTGAACAACCTCACCATGAGACAGTGACAAAGGCAGCTCAGCCAAAGACGGAACCTCCAAAGGCACATCAACACTGTTAGATACAGATAATTCATCATGCTGCATTTTGCGCATAGCACGTGTAACCACACAGGCTGGAGAAACTTCTTGCAATGCACCAGAACCCTTATCGGACAGAAACTCAGATGGACATAGTGTGACTTTTGGTGAGGGAGGAGTGCTAGCCCAAACTCTACTACCAGCCAAACCGTTCCCCAAAATAAGGTGAATGCCTTCAAAAGGCAATGCCGATAGTACACCCACGTCAACCTCACCCTGAACCAGCTCACAGTCCAGAACCATCTTATGCAAGGGTGCTGGAAACACACTCAATCCCATTCCACGACTGAGAACAAAGTCACCAGTATCAGTATGCAACAAATTTTGAGGGAGAGAAAAAAACAACAACAAAAAAACAACTAAATATATGTACCTCACCCAGAGATCAGTTAGACATCGATGTTCACCTGTGTGTCAAAGAGGATTAATCCCCAACGTGGTTCGGAGTTTCCCTGCTATCTAAAACCAGCACGACTAACTAAGCTCCTCCCTTGTCTTCATGTGGCTAGTTGTGGTGGGTATTTATGCACTAGTGACCGCTGGATCAGTAAAGCGACTGGATAACCAGCAACCCTCCCGAGACCACGGACATGCTCCCAAGCAACAGCTTTTCCCACGTTCACCACAACACTACCCCCCAACAGCTCAACGAACCCAAGGGGAACGTCGCTACAACCTACAAGGGAAAACTCTGCACCACCCCAAAATACTACACACTGGCAAAGCGGCAAATGTCAACTGGATTAGCTGATCACCGTACGAAACACCGGCAAACAACAAGTGCTTATTAAAGCCAAAATACAGGTAAGAAACAGTACACATAAATAAATAACACGTAGCTTACCGACAAAGTTATCTTCAAGTGCGTGTCCTTCTTGTTAATCCAAACAAAAGTTTACCAGCCTCGCACCAAACAATCCTGGACGAGCCCCCAATTTGTCAATTGAAGACGAAGAGACGAGACTAACAGACATAAAAACACTGTTTTTAGGACCCGGAGTAACCGCGCTGCCATCATGTTTCAGTATTATACAGGCACATGGCTTCTCCTACCATTTCTACGCTGATGACACACAGCTCTATCTCTCATTTCGACCAGATGATCCAACGGTAGCTGCACGGATCTCAGGCTGCCTGGCAGACATCTCGGCGTGGATGAAAGAACATCACCTACAGCTCAACCTGGCAAAGACTGAGCTTCTTGTCTTCCCTGCCACTCCAACTCTACAGCATGACTTCACGACTCAGTTAGGTTCAACAACAATTACCACATCAGATTCGGTCAGAAATCTTGGTGTAATCTTTGATGATCAGCTGACCTTCAAAGAGCACATTGCAAAGACTGCTCGATCTTGCAGGTTTGCACTTCACAACATCAGAAAGATCAGGCCCTTCTGACAGAGCATGCTGCACAACTTCTTGTCCAGGCCCTTGTCATTTCTACTGCAATGCTCCTCTGGCTGGACTTCCATATAACACAATCAAACCTCTACAAATGATTCAGAATGCAGCGGCACGACTGGTCTTCAACGAGCCCAAAAGAGCACATGTTACACCTCTCTTTGTCTCCTTGCACTGGCTACCAGTTGCAGCTCGCATCCAGTTCAAGACACTGATACTTGCATATAGAACAACCACTGGGTCAGCACCCACCTACTTCCACTCACTATTACAAATCTACATCCCTTCCAGAAGTCTAAGATCTGCTAGTGAGCGACGCCTCGTTGTACCATCGCAGAGAGGCTCAAAATCACTCTCCAGAACATTCTCGTTCCCCATTCCTGGCTGGTGGAATGATCTTCCCACCCCCATCCCGAATGCTGGATCCCTGTCAATCTTCAAGCAACAACTGAAAACTCATCTCTTTCAACACTACTTGACTTCATCATAAAAATTAAAATAAAATAAAAATTCCTTCCCTTTTTCTATATCTTCATCTTTCTCTTTACCTTTCTCTTTACCTTTCTCTCCTTCCCTTGCTAGCTTGTATTTATTTGAACAATGCCTAAGTCAGGCTGTTGTCCCCTCATGCTTTCAAAGCTACCACCATCATTCCAGTCCCGAAGAAGTCATCTCCATCCTGCTTCAATGACTACCGTCCAGTAGCACTCACTCCTATTCCCATGAAGTGCTTTGAACGACTAGTCATGCAACACATCAAGTCTGTCCTCCCCCCCTCCCTGGACCCCTTCCAGTTTGCATATAGGTCCAACCGCTCGACCAATGATGCCATCGCCACTGCCCTCCACCCAGCCCTCACACATCTGGACAAAAAAGACTCATATGTCAGGATGCTGTTCATAGACTTCAGTTCAGCATTCAATACCTCTCTGTGCAACTGGTTGTTGGATTTTCTGACCGGAAGACCTCAGGCAGTACGGGTCGGCATTAACACATCCAGCACCATCACACTGAACACAGGGGCCCCCCAAGGATGTGTGCTGAGCCCCCTCCTCTTCACTCTGCTGACCCACGACTGCACACCGTCACACAACTCTAACTTTTTCATTAAGTTTGCGGATGACACGACTGTGGTGGGTCTCATTAGCAACAGAGATGAGACAAACTACAGGAGCGAGGTGAGCCGCCTGGCCAGGTGGTGCAGGGACAACAATCTCTCTCTGAATGTGGAGAAGACGAAGGAGATTGTTGTTGACTTCAGGAGAGTGCACACTCAGCATGCTCCTCCGACCATCAACGGTGCGACTGTGGAGAGAGTGAACAGCACCAAGTTCCTGGGTGTGCACATCACAGAGGACCTCTCCAGGACTAACAACACTGCAGCACTGGCCAAGAAAGCACAGCAGCGTCTCTACTTCCTCCGCAAACACAGAAGAGCCAGAGCCCCGACCCCCATCATGTGCACTTTCTACAGAGGCACCATCGAGAGCATCCTGACTAGCTGCATCACTGTGTGGTATGGCACCTGCAACGCGTCCTGCAGCAAGTCCCTTCAACGGATAGTGAGAGCAGCTGAGAAGATCGTTGGTGTCTCTCTCTCCTCCCTCCAGGACATCTACAGCACCCGTCTCACCCGCAAAGCCCTCAGCATTGCAGGTGATCCCACCCACCCGACACACAGCTTCTTCAGTCTGCTGCCATCAGGGAGGAGACTGCAGAGTCTCCAGGCGAGGACCAGCAGACTGAAGGACAGCTTCATCCATCAGGCTGTCAGGAAGCTGAACTCCCTCCCGTCCTTGCCCCCCCTCCACTCTTTTACCCCACGCAACACTGAACTCTGACACTACGACCAACCCCCCCCAACTCCCCACACCCCCAGGACCCCCCCCTCCCCTTACACACTGTGACCCGCACCAGTCACTTTGTGCAGCACTGGAATGATCTCTACCTCATCCAGCATTTTCTGTAATCTACCTCTTCTGACAGTCTGATAAAGTACTGTTATTTTTCTTGCACTACTCATATCTGCACAGTTTTGTTTTGCTTTTGTTTTTTTTAACTGGTTTGCACTCTATCTGCCATGTGCCTTATGCCACTTTACTTTATCTATCTCTTTTTTATGTTTTATTTGTTTATTTTTCTACAATGTCATCATTTGTATATCTGTATAGTTTGTATGTACATATGATTAAACTGTATTTATCTGTATTTGAACGTCTACTGTCAGTGTTTAATGTTAACTGTATGCACCAAGGGTCTGAGAGTAACGCAATTTCAATTCTCTGTATGTATGTACTGTACATGTGGAAGAATTGACAATAAAGCAGGCTCGACTTGACTTGACTAAGACTTGGTGTTAGGGGCACTTCCTCTGTTTGATTCTTCAAGATTAATCGCTTTATGTATTCCCCAATTGTAAGTCGCTTTGGGTAAAAGTGTCTGCAAAATGACTAAATGTAAATGTAAATGTAAATTAATTCTCCTGGAGCCTTGTACAAATGCAATTACTGCACTAGCTCTGCACACCGATAGGCCAGAAATAGGGACATGGAAAGCCGCTATGGCTGCCGTGTAAACTTTGATGGTGGATGAGGAATGCTGTTTATCCAGCATCCCCTTCAGAAATGAAAGAACCACTGACACATCGGAGGTGACCGGGTCTAAGTCGCGGTCTTGACACCAAGTGGTGGTGGCGAGCACACCATGGAAACGCGGTGGTCTTCGAGCAAATTGAAGACTATAACCTTGTCTTACTATAGTCATTATCCACACAGACACACCAGGGATGGCCTATCAGGCCTCGGCCCGCGTGGCAAGGGGTTGAAACGGTTGTGCAGACTGGCTGCATAGGGCAGGACGCTTATGCTAGGCAGAAAAAAATATTTTTGCTCTCTTTTTTGAAAATGTATGTGTTTTATTTTGTCCACTATCGCAGCGATAACCAAAAACACACTTTCCTCTGCACCCAGCATTAAACGGGGTGGCGAGAGGCACATTAGAGGCTGCTTGCGGGGTGGTCTGGCATTAGCGAGATTCGGGCCCCTGCTCTTTCTGCCTAGCTGATCAGGAGGACTTCTGAGGCGCCGGATCCAAGGACGATCTTGGCCCGGGGTCCTTGGCACTTCGGGAAAGGGTAGCGTTGTGCTGAGCGTGAGCACCCTCTATCTCGTCAACTCTCAGGAGGTCGGGGCTCCAGGGTGGCTGGCGTTGGTTTAGCTCTCAGCTGAGTCGGCGCAGGCCTGGGGTGACTGGAAGCAGAAGTAGAGCTGGTATGCTTAGCAAGGAAGTGTTGCATCGCTTGAGATGACTTCTGAGGCTCCGTGAAGCATTCAGCAAAGCCTTTCACAGCTGGTCCAAACAGGCTGCCTGACGCAACCGACTTCCTCACTGGCGAGCATCTTGGCCTGGAAGAACTAGAGTCCAGCGCTGAAGCTGCTTATCCAGCCGCCAACTAGGTGCATCCAGCGAGTGCAGATGTGGATCTGCGCGGCTTGAACGGATGGCTCACCCTCGCCTTCCATCCGATAGCTGTGGGCGGGCAGAGATGTGTGGCCACATACTTATCCAGAAGAGGCAGGTGCTCATATCCTTTTTCTTCAGCGCTGTCAACAGATGTGAGAGCAGCTGAAGCAGAAGGATGGATGCAACGCGAGTGGGGGACGTGCCATAATATCGTGAGCTCGTATGAACTTCAGGGAAGAAGGGGGACGAGCGTTGGTGGAGGGCTTGATAGCGCCCCGTGAGAAAACACTCATCCAGCCTGCTGCGAGATGGCTCCTCAGCGGAGACCATTCGAGCCCGAGCTCATTGACAGCCTTTGTCATGATGCAGATGAGCGAACGAGATCATGTCGCTCACAGCGGAGGGACACTGATCATGTTGAGTGAAGACGACGGGCTGCATAGCCATTGGCTCACTCGCCACCGCCGTGCATTGGTTCGTTTTTAATCCTACACGAACCAATCACGTGCGGTTATAACTGCGTGATTGAAATAGGCTTCAGTTGAAGAGGAAAAAAGGTATTTTCCCATACTAAGTGTCGATATTCGACGCAATACGAGTGAAATATCGAAAAGGAACAAATATTGCCACAATAACTCAATGACATAGAAGCACTGTGTACTAAATCATTGAAAAGGATGTCATTGAAATGAAAAGAGTTAAAAGCAGTAACTAATATGTCATTATGTTAAATATAGTGTCTGATCCACCTTTTAAAAAGCCCTGGAAATGGATAGTTTTCACAACTCTATAGGTATAGCCATTGATATTATTGACCTCCTTCAACAAGGCTTGTACTTTTAGAAATACAGCTAAATTAAACACTGAGCTGAGAGCTGAAAGTTGGTATAACACATTGCCAACAATCATGACAGAGGAAGCCTCTTCTGGCTTCACTCAGATATCGCTCAAGTGTCAGTTTTCTGTGTAACTGACACTTGAGCGATCCAGTCGAAAACCTACTGATGTCCAGTGTGAGCCCTGAACACTGAAGTGCTGGAAGTAAAAAAGAAAGACAATAGGAGAGTATAGTAAACCTTCAGCCTCAGCCATGAAACTGTCGAGACAGCATTGAAGACGGAGTCACTGAGAGTGATCTATAAAGTCCTCCTGAAGAAGTACTCCTTTTTTCGTCATCTCCAAGACTGATGTTTTATATATATATATATATATATGTGTGTCTGTTTACACGTTTGATGCTCGTTGTAGCTGTTACTGAAACCAGAGTGTTCTTGGCTTTCCATCTTCAATAGATAACCCCCTGCGTTGGCCCTGAAGTGGTTTCATTTGTTTTGAGGGCAACAGTGGGTTATTTCCTGCTGGGCATCTACGAGAATCATGCCCTTGACATTTGTCAAGGCTGAAATCATCTCATCGCACGGCTGGAGGAGGCAGAAATTGGGCTGCGAGGTGAGAGCGCCGTGGCTTCGTATTGCGGGCATGTCATTTTACCTGCTGTAATCATGCGGATTGCCGCTTGCCTTTCAAAGTTGCCAAATATCATCTCCGTATCCTCGCGCATCTTCACATCCCCCGCGAAACACATCACGGAGAAGGTGACCTTTCTTTTAGCTCTCTCATTCCTCTGAGGAACTGTCAGCAAGTCGGAAATAAAAAAAATATCAAAGGGATTTGCTGTTTGGATACCTCCTGACAAGCCCTCTGGTGTCTTGACAACAAAGAGGCAGATAAAAATATGTTTGTGTAATCTATCCAATCAGATTAGGTTTGGCCTTCCTGTGGCTGGATCAGGGTGACAGCTGAGCTGTTTTTTATTTTTTATATTATTTGTATTTTTTTTACAGCTGAAGTGTTCTGTAATGAATACGCTGCCGTCTCTGTGATAAAATGTCATCTCCTATCTTACTTCAGATTTTTCTTCCAGCGATATTTAATCCTTCCATGTCAGTTTTATTAAATGTTTGATGTTGATGTACTAATTTATATGTAATATCAGTCAAGCCCAGTTTTAGTTGGAACACATGAGGGAAAAACAAGAAAAGAGAACGTAAGAAAGAAACAGTGACTCAGTAAATTATTGTGTATGCCATATTCAATTTCCATATTCTCATACTATACATTTTTGTATATGCACACACATACGTCTATACAGTACACATGATTGGATTAAATGTGATGTTTGTGTAAGCTATTTTGACTCTCAGTATGACAGCATGCCCATTCAATGCAGAGGATCCATTTGTGAACAAGCTATAATGCTAAAATTCTCCAAATGCGTTTCCATGCATAGAAATCATGTGCCACAGTTTTAACACAGTTTTGCCATTTAATTTTTTAACTGCCAAAAAAACTAATTCAGTTTCAATTAAAACAGGAACAATAATTAGAGCTGCTCTATAATTCTAGCAAATATTCCTTTGCATATATTTAATTTTTATGTTTTTTTTTTCACAAAATGTTAAAAGTCATAGACAAACTGAACAAATAAAATGTGAAATCTTTACTTCCAAAGTAGTGCTGAGTAAATGTACAGTACTTTGTTAAGGAGTTTGACATTATGAAATGTTAAAAAGCCAGTGGGAATTACACCATCCTATTCCCGGCCTCTGAAGGAAAAGAAGTATTTAAAAAAGCTTAACTAATTTAATGGGGTGAAATTAAAGTCAATTTCTGCTTCACTGTTTCTTTTTTTCTAAACATAGTCATCAGCAACTGAAAGTCATAATTTTAGATGGCAGATATTTCACTCCCTGACACTGAATGTAATAATCAAATTGATCTCAAACGTCGGATGAAAAATGTGTTCCGTAACACAGTCCATCTCTAAGCAAAAATACTGTTTACAATGAATTCATAGATCTGAGACATGAGTGCATAGACGGGATAATATATTTTGCATCATCAACATGGTCAAAACACTTGTTGGAGAAAGTTACTTTACATTTTTACTTGGAAAATCAATTAAGTGATTTAATCTTCATCTAAATACAAAGTATGTGTTTCCTACATGCTTACACAGCCAGTTTATGTATTAATTGTTTGGACATTTTCACATGCAGGAAATACATGCCTTTTTGCAAAGGAACTGCATATGCATAATTGGAAGCAACACAGCTGATTCTTTATATGTATTAGTCACCCTACATTACACAAAGTCACCCTTTTTGTTACCCTACATGACCAGTCTTCCTCTGTGAATAACATTACAACAGCATAATAATAATAATACAAAAATATTATTATCTTGTCAGACATTGGTTTCATATATTGTGGCTGTACTACTGTAAATCTAGCATCTACTTCACAACCCCTCAAGGGTATCTAAAGCTTTTTCTTCATATTATATGCTGGGGATGTTCCAATGCCTTCCAGTATCTGCTAGATGAAGATGACAAATCCACGATCATGAGAGCGATATTTGTGTTGGTTTTGTGGTGTTAAAAATAAATACATAAAAATAAATAAAAAAAATCAAGCAACCGCTGCAAATATAATAAGTAATTTATATCACCCCCTCAACTTCATACATTATTAGATCATAAGTATTTTTTATTACATTTACATGTATGCATTTAACAGACGCTTTTATCCATTGCGACTTACAGAGCATTCAGGTTATACATTTATTGTCAGTATGTGTGTTCCCATTGGAATTGAACCCACAACCTTTGCGCTGAAAACACAATGCTCTACCACTGAGCCACAGGAACATCATTAATTGTTTGTGTGTGTGTGTGTGGAGTTGCACCTTTTATCATTGCCTTGATATGAAAAGGTACAATTATCTGATATTTGATTTGACCTTGACCTATAGACACAAGGATCTCAAAGAGTCTTTGCTATAATTTCATTCATTCATTAATTCATTCATTCATTGTATGACTTTGACAGGCAAAGCCTTTGAAATATTAAATAATTACTAGACATTCTGAATATACAATAAATATTAGCAGGCTAGAAAATAGTCTTTTTTAAATCTGTGTTTAAATATATTAAGATATCTACAAAAAATTATATGAATAAATAAATAAATAAATAAATAAATAAATAATTAAATAAAAAGGGCAACATGCAATGCAGTGGACACACAGAACTCAAGGAAAATCTGTATACATTATATAAAGCAGCTTATCCTAAGGGCTATACAAATAATTGTACATGACAATGATGATGATGTAATAATGCTTTTGGCAAAGGCCTGCACTATTCTAGTATTTATACTAACAATGTTAATATTGACAGTGTTTCAGTCATAGATGATATTTCATTTGTTGAGTGGCAGAAAATGTTCTTTCTGTATTTGACCTGATTAAGAAACGCTCATCTAGCACAAGTATCAAGTGTTTTGATTCAGTTCTGAAGTTTCTGGTCAGTTGTAAGTAGTCAGACAAAACAGATCAGTCAGACAAATACAATACTGTATGTTGTCAAAATTAATAAAATGTGTTCATTTCAATAATAAAACAACAGGCATTCAATATATTTTATTGTCCGGGTTAAGTTTGACAGTCCTTAAAAATAGCCTTATGAATATTGACAGAGGAGAAAATAAGGATTAAAGGGCTCACCAACAAAGCTGAATACAAAATCTGATGAACAATAAATGACCAAAAAACTGTTAAAAACACTAATTTGTGAAACAGAAAAACAAGGAACAAGGAACAAGGATTAAAACTTCAAGGGAAAAAAAAGAGAAAAAAACACAAACCTGTGTGATCAAAACCAAACACCTGGAAAACAAAACATAAGATCCAAAAATAATCTTACAGTTTACTCCATGGTTTTAACTAGACCGCTATATTCAAATTTGCATGACAGGTTTAATGTTCATGGCAAATGTTAAAGGAAAAAAGGTCCAAAAGTAAAGAAAATGTCAAAAGGAAAACTGATTGTCTGAGGTGAGAGGTTAATCCTTCTCAAATCATTTTGTCAGCAGACATGTCTGCTCTAGCATGTGTCTTATACACTGTTTAATATCAGAAAACTCCAAAAAAATAAAATCAAAAAGGTTGGTTTGCCAGTTAGTTCTCACTCATAACAGTTATTCCATAGTACAGAGGTGCCAACATTTTTAATATGAGGGATCAATAATCAAATTTGATTGAGGGTGGTGGGCAAAAAGTAAATGTTTATTTATATACAAATATATTACATTAAAATGTGATCAATTATTTAATCTTTTTTTTAATTACTGGACCATTTAAATAGTTTTGTTTAAATCACTTATTTATTCAAATTAACTTGATAAAGCATCTCAATGCAAGAATAAAACAGAGAGAGAAACAGTTTAAGCAAAAAAAACTTAATTTAGCTTTATTGCTTTATTAAAAAATGTGTTTAAATAACAAGGGCTGTATGATTATGATTAATGATTATGATTATGATTAATAAGGGCTGTATGATTGTGTAATATAGGTATTTAAACGCAATATATTTAAAGTAGATTTGAAGCATACTTGCAATAGTTCCACTTTAGCACAATTAAATATACTTTAGTTGGACTTCAGCACTACTTCCACACAATTAAATTGAAAGTGCAATAAGTGCAAGCAAGTGTTGTTCCAATTTAGCAGACTAATTAAACACATACATTTATTTGTCTAATAGTCTTGTTTATTTATGTATTTACTAACTATAAATAATGTTTTGTTTAATTTATATTTTCTATAGACACACTGAAACAAAAATGAATTGAAGTTACTGTTTTTATGTAAGTGTTTGCAATCAATTTATTTTAGCTACATTTAAATTAATTTAATTGACTTTCATCATTTTCATTTTAATATTTAAATGTAGCTAAAATAAATAGTTTGCAACAACATACCTTAAAAAAATGAAATAAATAACACATTTTTTTTATAAAAATAGCTTAATTTATTTCAGTTTATTTAAGGTTCATCATGAAACCAATATTCTAATAAAGAATCTTTATTGAAAATAGTATACCAAAATGCTTGTCCTCTAAATTTCTTAATTGTATTTGTGATTTTCAAAAGGGTTAACTGCAAATAACCCTATTCTGACATGTTTGCTTATTTCTGCTACATCCATCACTAACAAGATAAAAAATGATTAGTATTCAGCCACACATTTTCGTTTGAGTAAAATTAAATATTCCAAACAGAGAGAGTGGAAGCTGTTAAAGAGGACAAATTATCTTTTAATGCCAATGGTTGTGAAATAAAATGTTTAGCAAGCACATATTTGTGTGATGTTTGTGTGCCCACATCCAGTATGATGTAATGTGCGGTACCACGACTGTTTATTCAAAGGTCTGTGAGGCTCTTCTTAGACAATACTCATTTAAATCCATTTTAATTGCTCATAGATTCCCATCTAACCTCAATTTCCCAGCACATTTATTTAACACTTCTAGTCAAGACCCTGCAATTCCCCCAAAGTCCCACAGTAATTTCTCTAATCCTACACTTGAGCACACATGCATGAGGTACTGGAACAGTTTGTGTATGTTCCAGATGATGAATTAAATTCATTCATATTTCAGCCTTAGTTTCTGGAAGGAGACTCAAATTCTCACTCTTTGCCTCTCTCCTCAGATCAGAGGCTATCATTTACACCTGCCACAATGAATTCATTTTTAAAGCATGAAACTGCTGTAATTATGGACTTATAAATAAAATATTACATAATTTGTGCAGACTGTATATCTTGTAGTTTGACTGATAGTGCATCAAGATTCATTCATCCACATGGAGAAAATTAATACTGATGTGCAAAAGGTCAATGGCTGACTAATATCCACGTAAATTATTGTCATTCTAATTTGCACGTTGAAAGATTCATGCCATTACATTGTGTGATTGTAGCTGCAGGGTTCATGTTGCTGAATAAAAAGATGGGAATCGTTAAATTGGTCTGGAAAAAAAGATGAAAATGTGAGTCATGTGAATTTCTGTAATGAGAATACATTTAAAACATGTAATTGGAATAATTGTGTATGTTAGACTTGCCATATTGATGTCTGATTTCTGAGCGAATCTTTTGAAGTAATTATTTGTAGTCAATCCATTGAAACAATTCATAAAGCAGTTTAAACTTTCCACTATCAAATAATTCTGATACTTTTGTTCTCAGCGATATGAGTCTTTCCCTTCTCCCAAAACAGCTTATAGCTACCTATTAAAATAGTTCAGTTTTGTATGTAATGGAAAAGTGATTAGACTATGTTTCGTTTTTTTTTTCTTCATAAAGTTAATTTAGAAAAACCTTGGGAGCATTTTTTGTTCGTAACATTTTTTTTTTTTTTAAGCAACGACCAAGCGGCCAGCATCAGAGTTGATCACCTATGTTTGATTAATTTAGCCTTATCAAATCATCACGACTTGACTAAAATAAAATCGATAGATAGGCCTATAAACAGTTCAAGCATATCACAGTGTTAGTTTAAATGTTTAACCTATATAAATGTGCAATATCCAACAGTTTGTGTGGATCGTGGAAGCTGAAGCGAGCTTTACAGGACATGGAGGCTCCAGCGTGGTCACTTGGATTTTTTTCTTACAGTAAAAACAACTTAAAATATGCCGTGTGATTTTTTTCTCATAAAGGTAAGAGTAATATATAATTTGGAACTGTAAATGGTCTACTTTTATTTGTGTGCATTCACAATATCAACATTGTGCTTTTATAAAATAGGAAAACAGAGAATGCACTTTCTGCCGGTTTTGAACAAGAGCGCTTCAATAATGAGCCGAAACTCGGCAACTCGAAACTGGCTCAGAGATATGATAAATATATCTATAGAAAGCTTTAAAATACCACTTTAAAACAAAATAATTCAAAGCAAAGCAAAAACTCTTCATTAGTCTATTTAATCTGTTAAGATGCATATATTTCTCTCTGCGTGTCCAATGAGGAGATGGCGAGTCATTTTTCCCAGTCACCTCACCATCTAAAATATAAAAATAAGGGAAAGCCTAAAACAGGCCCGATTATAATTTGAGTTTTATTTTATAATTGTATGCAATAATATAAAAAAAAGTATGTAAATCTTTGTCCTTGAAATTTAAAGGATTTGCTGCAATGCAATTTTGTCTGACTGATAGGCCTATGTTAATTATTTATTGGCCTATCTTTTTAATCCATACAGCAAATGCTTTAAAAACAGCTTTAAAATTACTTTATTGCATTCCAGATGCTTTTAAAAGAACTTTTCACTATACATTTTAAGGGTTTTTTAAGCTTGAATGTAGCTTGAATGTAAAACATTGTTATGAATTCATTGTAGCCTATTCCCATTTGTATAATAGCTAATTGTTGTCTAACACGATCTCATGAAAGTGCGTAGGCTATAGCACAATTTTCTGTTTCTATTTGGCGTAATATTTATACGCAGAACTTGACTACCCCCCCCCCCCCCCACAGCACCCCCTACATAAAACACCTTCCTGCGCCCCTGGTTCAATTAATAATTGAATTAGTTTAATTTGGCCACGTGCACACTGCAGCTAAATTCGGTTGTCAGTTCACCTTTTTCTCCTTAATCGCGTTCTGTACACACACAATTCACTAAAATACGGGAGTGACAACCGCATTCGACAACCGCATTAACTCCCGAAAAATACAGGTAGTGACAACCGCATTTACAGAAATTCTACGCAGTGTGTACAGAACTGAACTGGACAACTAGTTGTTAATGACGTATTTGAACGTCCATCCGTGTATTTGTCTGTATGTGAGATGCAAGAAAACAACAGACAACAGTGAAATAAGTCTTAACAGCACAGGGCTAGCTGCGCTCATGTGCCGTGCGGTAAAGTGTCAGTGTTGCCAGATCTTCACAGACAAAAACAACAAGCAACAAGGATAAGCACAAAAAAACGAAAATGCTTTGTTTTATAACACCAACATACAAATTAATATATCTCATATCCGTGACAGACCACTTTATTAACTCCATAAAGTGCCTGTCTTTATGAGCTAAGACCAAACAACATGCTTGAAAACATGAGGACATGGCAACACTGCAAGACAGAGCTCTCTAAGCAGCCTCCCGCTCATAAACACAACACCGCATGTCTATTAGTGGTAGTTTAGTTAAAATCGACGGACAAAAACAGTCTTTAGTCAAAAAATGGCACATAACGAACGGCTAAACTTGTTTTCACTCCTGCAAGAGGACAGATGTTGCTGTGGTTACAAATGCGGGAGTGAGTGCTGTTCTGTACACACATGGAACGATAATTTACGGGACTCACTCCCGCATTTAAATGCGGTTGTCACTCCTGAAATTTGCAGTGTGTACGTGGCCAAAATAAAATAAAATTAACAACCAAACAACTGGAATGTGTCAGGGTAAAATAATGACAATTCAGTGACTTGTCAGTGACCATTTCTAAAATAAACATGCATACTAAACCAAAACTGTAAATGGCGCAAATCAATATTTTGCATCAGTTTTTTTTAATGATTCAGACAATTACATGTGAAAATTGGTCTGGGTTGCCTTTCTCAAAAGTGCTGTAAGAACCAATGGTCTGTACGATCTACTTACAATGCTTTTAGTGATTACGGCCCTGTTAGTGATTCATTCTGAAACTCATTGTAATTTGTATTTTTAATTTTCATTTAATATGTTATTAAAATGCTATCATAAATTACAAAGAACTGAAAATATCATGGAAAAAAATTATGGCAATTCATTAGTCAAGAGGGCTGGGCATCTCAAATTATTGAACTGTCTAAAAGAACATTTTCTAAAACTGTTCTCTCGTCATCCATCCACACCAGCATTACACCTGAAAGCAAGAACCGACAGACGATTTCAGAACATTGTCATGAAAGCAACAGAAAACTGACAAGAACGTTGAGCAAGATGCCAGCCATGGGAAAGATATGTGTGAGAGCTCTGGTAAACATCAACGTTTTTTCTCACATAGTGGTCTGGGCTAGTGCTTGTGACAGCATGACAGCATGACAGCTAGGAATCCTCTGGGGATGTGCTTTCAGATCCACAGCAGGAAATGAAATATGGAGACGATGGAAAATACGAGCCGTTAATGGCCAAATGGTGTTGGGAATGTAGTTATTTGCTGCTGCTGCCTATGTAAGTGTGTCAGTGTAAGTATGTGTACTAGTCTTTTAGTGCGATTTTGGGGTGACAACATCTGGCTCTCAGACGCTTAGAAGGAGCTTTGCATCCCAGGACGGGGGGGGGGGCAGCAGACGGTCATTCCAGCTGGAGATGTCTGACACCATCCGCCACTGGTGCACTGGACCAAAGAGAGAGCAGTGTGAGACTCTCTCTCTCTCACACACACACGCGCACACACACACACACACACACCGTCTAACACCCCAGCTCGTTCTTGGCTGTAGATGAAACAGAATACTAATATAGACAAAATCATTTCAGGTTAGACCCCATCCTGTGGGTACAGATGTGTCCTGCTGAAATGAATGATACCAGTGTGCTCTTTTTGGACACTACTTTATGGTTTTCAATAGGTGGGAATACAAATAATTTGTCAGAAATGTCAGTAAGTGGGTTGGCACAGGTCAACCCACTCCCAGTCCAGTAACTGTAATTGACAGTACGGTAAATTGACAACCCAATATCATGGGAAGACGTAACTATTCTACAAAATGTTTTCATATGAATTTGGAAAGAAAAAAAAAAAAGCAGAATGAAGATCCGCTACTAATTCCTCTTTTAAACAAAACAAAGATAATTGGGGTGTAAGAAGATTATATGAAAACTTTATATAAAAGTTACACACACCTTTTGTATAAATATGTTTTCTAAGAACAACTGTATAGTACCAACTGATTACATGTAATCTTTATTATGTTACCAGCTTACAAAACAAAATAGTACTTGTAATTAGATTTACATTTCAAATGGTCATAATCAGATTATGCATTCCATTATTACAAATTATTAATGGAAATAAATTATTAAGAATTTATCGCTCCTCCCTAATTCTTTTCATTTTTCTTTTATATATATATATATATGTATATATATATATATATATATATATATATATATATATATTGTGTGTAATATTACTTTACTTTGATTATCCATGATATGAATGCCATGTAAAAATCATGCTTCTAAATTTGGGAACCTCTAAATTATACCATGTACAGCATGAGACAAATAATTATGCAAGTTACTAAATACTGCCAAAGTGAAACTGCCACAATATTTAAAACCTGGAAGTCTTTGTCCATGTCATTACTGTTTTATTAATGTTTGTCTAATCTGATGGAATGTCCTTGTTTTGTTTTGTTTTTTGTCAGTCAAACCCCATTGACCCGTCAATTTATATGCTGTCTATAGGCCTTTCTGAAGTGAATCGATATGTTTGTGTAAGAAAAATATCCATTTTTAAAACTGCAATTGTCACGAATCTGGTTGTCCCTCCACCACATGGACTCTTGCACTACACTCACTGTTGCACTCCACCTCAGACTACAATTCCCATCATTCACTGCACTGACGACACACACACACACACACACACACACACACACACACACACACACACACACACACAGCTGATTGCACTAATCACACAGCTGATTGCACTAATCACGCATCTTACTTATGCCATTGACTTCCTCTCTGTCATCGCTGAGTATTGTTTTAGCTTTTAGCATTCTCCAAATGTTAGCTACTACCAAGCCTTCCCGGTTTTTGTGTTCAGTCTAGCCTTTTTGTGTTGCCTTGCTGTCTGGTTCCTGACCTTCTGTTTGTTATCTGGATTTCTCTCTGCCTTGCCCTCTGGATATTGTTTGCCGATTGTAGACCACGCCCGTTTACTTGAGTACTCTTCTGCCTTGCCCTCTATATGAGTGTTTGCCATTTGTTCAACCCTTCCTGTGTTTTTGACCGTGTCTAGCAATAAAAGCTTGCATATGGATCCGCACGCCTCTCATCTTGTCGGCCCCGTTACAGTAATCTCTAGCTTCCGCTAGCTGTATGCATGTTCACAAGAGAATGGCGTTCGAGCAGATGACGTAAGAAGTGACAAATTCAGAAGCACAGAGGAGAGGGCAAAACAAAATGTGTCATGAATTAGAAGTACAAAACAAGGATTTGTATAAAAAAATGTTTGAGTATTTCGATATAGGCCAACTATATTTTGCTGTAAACAAAATATGGTTCTCAAAAGACTAGCATATTTTCATCAGTGCCTATGCTACGCCTATGTCCTACGACATCTGCTGGAACGCCACCTTTTCTGGAATGAGTGTACGATAGTTAGCAGAACCTAGAGATTATGCCTTTTAAATCTACTTTTTATAAGCTTCAGATTCACTTCAGAAGGCTTTTATTACCCCCCCCCACTGCTATAGAGCATGGAAGAGCCAGGATATTTGCAATATAACTCAGAACTATATTAATCTGAAATAAGAAAGTCATATACACATAGGATGACTCTAGGGTGTGTAATTTTCATTTTTGGCTGAACTATCCCTTAACAAAGTAACCAAAACAAGTCTTCAATAAAAAAAACATGTAATGGGTCCGAACTGGAGAAAAAAAGCTAACAAAAAAATAGCCATGAAAAAAATATGCTTGGCCAGGTGTAACAGAACCTTGCAGAGACAATACATGTTGCAGAAAGTATTGTGATAACGTCACTTTTGGCATACAGACACACATCCTTGCGCTCCGACACATCAAGCATGAAACAGGATTTACAAAGATCTCCCATCTCCCCCCTAGGCAAGTCACTTGGACAGAAAAGATTGTCTCTACTTATACTTTACCATCAGTTGTTTGTGATAAAAGGGGTCTGCTGTAAACTGAACTGACTCTGTTGACACGAATTACATTAATGAGCAAAATCTTCTGACTACCACAAAAGCCAAGGTTTTTGGAGACAAAGTAGGCTATGCAGGTCTTACAAAGCTTGTCCTGTAACACAGAATTCTGAGAAGTAAGAGGATGCATTGTTATTCATGTTTCTATTCAAAATCATTAGCAACGCTACACTCAGGGTTCTATGAATAGAACCAGGGTTCTCGTTTGGCTCTCAACGGAGGCGGTCGCTTTTCTCACTCCCCGTCCTTCCCTATTTTCCCTGCTTGCTCTCCAGTATTGTCTGATCTATTGAGAGACTCTCTCTGCACTGCTCTTCAAACTGAGAAATTATGGATTTGATCAACTGGTCTCTCAGCGCTATTGACACCATCTTTTCGACTAGAAAATTGGGTTCCGGGGAACCTGTCTGCCCTGACGGAACGTTCGCAGCTGGGTATACTGGGGATGCTTGGGAGAGGTGGCAAATCGTATGTCTTGCGGCTCTTTCCGTGGAGGACATTGAAGATATCTACCTTTTCGGAACCATGATAACAGGTCTTCTGCTGATTGGATTAGGCTTTGCCCTGGGTTATCGAAAAATTCAGAAAACGGGTACAGCTGTCCAAAGCCTCACAAGGCTGCCCGCCATGACTGAAGCAGTGGGAAGAGCGGTCAGCATTGAGACTGAGACTATTAACCGCAATATGGATTCTATCATGGAGAAGCTCACGGCTTTGCAGAGAAAAATTGATGATCGAGACCAGAATGGACAGAGAGAGTAGCTGTTTTGGAATGCGGCTACTCGCCTAAACAAATCGCAATCTTATCTTTTGGCTCCCCCGTACCAGCACTGCCCGGCAAGGTCGTTGTTGGAAATGTATCCCTGGGAAAGAACTAGAGGTCTGCTACCCGACCCGAACCCGCGGGTCCCGAAATACTGTCGGGTTTCGGGTCGGGTTTCGGGTTAATGTTTAATGGATAGCTTCGGGCTCGGGTCGGGTTCGGGTTTGTAGCTAAATCAAAACTATATGCAGAGGCTTCGCTGCTTTCAAAGACGCACGCACACACATATCAGAGATCGCGCACAAACAGCACGGAAACTTTTATTAGTAAAATAGCTTCGACAGGCTACTGACTCGCAAGTCACACCATTATATTTATCTGCCATGAGGCGGCAAAATCGCTGTTTTTGAAGTAACTAAGCCTCATTGCTTGTAGAGAGAGACGCGCAGACGCAGGTTCACATGCACGCGCAACTTTCCTCGGTCTCTCGCTCGCTCGGTCTCTCTCTCTCTTTCGCTCGCTCGCTCGGTCGGTCTCTCTCTCTTTCTCTCTCTCTCTCTCTCTCAAATAAATGATTAATTCATTCAAATAAATACAATCTTATTTAAGATCTTATGTCTGATTTAAAGTAGACAGAATGCTAACGAGCCTCAACTGAAAATCAAAATTCATAAACTCGGCAGAATGTATGCGACCGCTGCACCTGATGTTCACAAACTTTCATAACTGGTAAATGTTTATGAAATGGCAGAGCCTTGATTAATCCGTTTCTTTGCATGCAATCGTGAAATGCAACCTTTTCCCTTTTTTTTTAGTTATTCGTTGTGGGGCGGGGGGGGGGGGGGAGGTTGTGATTTCGGGTCGGGTTCGGGCTCTAAATTTAACTGTGCCGCTCGGGTCGGGTCGGGTCGGGTCGGGACGGGTCAGACAATCTCGGGTACGGGCCGGGTTCGGGCTTCAGTTTTAAGCCCGTGCAGACCTCTAGAAAGAACACTGCAGCGAGATGCTCTTGTTCCCTCCCCTATTACAGACATTACTCCCCTCCCCCGATCAAACTGCCTCTGACCGCTTTGTACCGCTACGCTGTCGAGCAGGTCTGTGACCGGCGCCGCAACAAATGGCACCGGACCGGATGGCTGCTTGCCAGAGCTGGATATGTTTCCCCCTGTTGCAAAGTCAAGTGTTTATGGTATATGTGCTTTTGTGCTGAGGTGTGTTGTTTTCTGTTCTCACACTGTACTCCCAAATGGAGCATAGTCTGGGGGTTAATTTTTTTTTCTCCTCCCTCTCCTCATGTAAATGCTGTACTTTTCTTCCATTCCCTGTCTTCCTGTTCTGTCTACCCCGTTGTCATATGTATGTTGTGTATGTATGGACAGGTTGATGGCTAATTTCGCTGGTACTTGTGACTAGTGACAATAAAGGGCTACTACTACTACTACTACTACTACTACTACTATGAATAGTGAACATTTTGCTCAGCAACCCAAAGAAACAATGAGCCTTATTTTCGTATTTTGAAGGAAGTGCTAATAAAACATCTCTAACTATTTAGCTCTTCATAATTCACAATATATCTGGCAAAAAGTTGGTATTTAACTGAATTTCATATACAAATAAATGGTCCACAAATCAACAGACAACACCCTTTTTTTCTGTTTGAAAATCCAATTTACTCCACAAAAGCTTGTTTGTTTTATTGTTTATTTCAGTTTAATTTTGGGATCAAATTATTCAGATTGCATTTTTCTCCTCTACAGTGATACAGCTACGCTGCAGCTTATTTGAGAGGATCCGTTTATGACTGTTAATTTTCCTTTTCAAAGACCTTTAGTGTTGAACGCTAAAACACACCCACACACATCCACCCACCCACACACACACACACACACACACACACACACAACACATGCATTGGTTTAATCCATACTGAATACATCCATAATATATATATATATATATAAATACATATTCTATGCAAAGTTCTGTTTTTGTTTATACTTCAGCTTAACACGTTAGGTCACTAACTGCATATTTAGTAGGATAAAAAAAATAATAATACAAAAAACATTGGTTTTACGCTTACCTTAGCTTATGCCCATTCTTTGATATGCTGATATTAGCAACATTACCTTAATGTATTCATTTTGTTGAGGCAGGATATGTGGTGAATGATCTCTGCACTGAAGACTCACACCGCATCAGAATTGGCCAGATAAAACAGCTTACCGATAAGAATCTCGTCAAGGTCACGGTGAGTATTTCATTCACGGCTGTGATGGGAGTACAGACACAATATTTTATCAGGATAGCAGCGAGCTCCTATTGTTAGATCATGAGATATTACACCACTGATTGAGATCAAACCCTTCTGAGCACACAACCCCGAATCTAAAACTGCACTGATGCACTTTGATCAGAATGCAGTGAATAGTGAATGAGAATTGACACAAACTTGAGTTTAAAATGTATTACTCATAAAAATAATAATATATATATATATATATATATATATATATATATATATAATGTATAAATATACATATATATATATATATAATGTATAAATATACATATATATATATATAATGTATAAATATATATATATATATATATATATATATATATATATATATATATATATATATATATATAAATACATATAAATAAATCAACATTAATATGATTTGAGTTGAAGTTACTGCTTGTTCTAATCTACTGACCTTAAAAAAATATTTGTACTTAGTTGACATAAAATGAAAGTGCAAACCATCAATTTTTCATTTCCATTTATGCATTTAGCAGATGCTTTTATCTAAAGCAACTTACAGGCTATACATATTTTGTCAGTATGTGTGTTCCCTGGGAATTGAACCCAAAACCGTTTGCGCTGCTAAAACGTAATTCTCTACCACTGAGCCACAGGAACATATCTGCAATTTTTCAAATGTATTACTTTTTGTAAACAAGTCATAAATGTGTATGTTTCATTCATAAATAAATAAATAAAATTGACGTCATCATTTTAGATCAAAATATCATAACTCAGTCTTCCAATGACTTATCACCAGTAAAGTATGGAGTACCACACGGATCTGTCCTAGGTCCTCTGTTATTTTCATTATACATGTTGCCCCTTGGTAATATTATTAGAAAATACGGGATTAGTTTCCATTGTTATGCTGATGACACTCAACTATATATCTCAACAAGACCAGATGATACTTCTAAACTGTCTAAGCTAATGGAGTGTGTTAAAATATAAAAGATTGGATGTCCAATAATTTTCTCCTATTAAATTCAGATAAGACAGAGATATTACTTATTGGACCTAAAAACAGTACACAGAATCTCTTGGATTACAATTTGCAACTAGACGGATGTACTGTTACTTCCTCTACAGTCAAAAAATCTGGGTGTTATATTTGACAGCAACCTATCTTTTGAAAATCATATTTCCAATGTTACAAAACAGCATTCTTCCATCTTAGAAACATTGCCAAGCTATGGCACATGTTAAGTGTTTCTGATGCATAAAAGTTAGTTCATGCATTCATGACCTCTAGACTGGACTATTGTAATGCACTGCTAGGTGGTTGTCCTGCATCTTCAATAAACAAGCTACAGATAGTACAAATTACTGCGGCTAGAGTCCTTACCAGGTCAAGAAAATATGATCATATTACTCCAATTTTACAGTCTCTGCACTGGCTACCTATTAAGTTTCGTATCAGTTACAAAATATTATTACTTGCCTATAAGGCCCTAAATGATTTAGCTCCTGTGTACCTAACTAATCTTCTATCACGCTACAATCCAACCCGCTCCCTAAGGTCGCAAAACTCTAGACTCTTGGTAGTACCTAGGATAGCAAAATCCACTAAAGGAGGTAGAACTTTTTCATATTTGGCTCCCAAACTCTGGAAAAAAAATCAATCAAGCAACTCGTCAACCCGCGGCATTGGATAGGCGTCGAACTTCGACACCGCATTCACCTTGCGATAATCCACGCAGAACCGGACCGAGCCGTCTGTTTTCGGTACCAAAACGATCGGGCTTGCCCAGTCACTGCTGGACTCTTCTATCACTCCCATCTCTAGCATCGCCTCTAATTCCGACTGGACCACCTTTTTATCGTGCTCCGGTAAACGATACGGCCGGCTGCGCACTACCATGCCCGGCTCGGTCTCAATATGGTGCTGGATAAGGTTGGTTCGACCGGGCCGGGGCGAGAACAAATCCGCAAACTCTTTCTGCAAACGGGCTACATCGGTGAGCTGGGAGGGCGAGAGGTGATCCCCCCCGGGGGCCAGAGTGAGTGATGGAATTTTGGTGTTCACTTCTGGCCCGAGCTCTTCCTCGCTACCTACCACCGTCACCAGCATCACCGGCTCGACCTCGTTCCATTTTTTAGGGAGGTTGAGGTGGTAAATTTGATGTGCCCCGCGCCGGTCCGTTCGAACCACCTCATAATTGAGATCCTCTACCCGCCGTGTGACCTCGGACGGTGCTTGCCACTTGGCGAGTAATTTAGAGCTAGAGGTGGGGAGTAACACAAGCACTTTATCTCCCGGTGTGAAATTGCGTAATCTGGCCCCCCGATTGTATAGCCGGCTTTGCTTGTCCTGGGCCTGTAACAAATTCTCCATGGAGAGCTGCCCCAGAGTGTGGAGTTTTGTTCTCAGGTCCAGCACATGCTGAATTTCATTCTTACTCTCCGAAGGTCCCTCCTCCCAAGTCTCCCGCAGGACGTCCAAAACCCCGCTGGGCTGGCGGCCGTACAGGAGCTCGAAGGGGGGAAACCCCGTGGAGGCTTGCGGGACGTCCCGCACAGCGAACAAAAGGGGTTCCAGCCACTAGTCCCAATTTTTTGTGTCCTCGTGAACGAACTTTCGAATCATTGTTTTCAACGTACGATTAAACTGTTCCACCAGGCCGTCCGTTTGTGGGTGGTAGACGCTGGTGCGAACCGATTTAATTCCCAATAATCCGTAAAGCTCGCGAATGGTCCGTGACATCTCGTTTGGCCTCTCAACGGAGGCAGTCGCTTTTTTTCACTCTCCCGTCCTCCCCTTTTTTCTTCCCTGCTTGCTTCTTCTGTCTCGTCTCATATCTATTGAAGAGACTCTCTCTGCACGGCTCTCCAAACTGGAAAATTATGGATTTGATCAACTGGTCTCTCAGCGCAATTGATACCATCTTCTCAAGGAGAAGTCTGGGTTCTGGGGAACCCGTTTGTCCCGACGGGACGTTCGCAGCCGGATATACGAGGGATGCATGGGAGAGGTGGCAAATCGTATGTCTGGCGGCTCTTTCCGTGGAGGACGCTGAGGATATCTACCTTTTCGGCACCATGATAACAGGTATCTGGTACCCGCCAGCCTGATCGGGGGCGGCCTGCGGGGCGTCCGGAACCCGGACCAATGTCCCCACCTCCATCACCGGACAACGATCGATAAAGTGGCCCGGGTCCCCGCAACGCCAGCAGGCCGGCCCAGGCTTCCCCGCCACCCTAGTGGCGGGAAGGGGGACAAGGAATTGGCGTGGAGACACCGGGGGAACGGGACTAGCAGCGGGGCTCGGGCTGGCCGACCCCGCCTCCCTGGCGTGGGCTCTCGCGGCCGTCGACTCCGGAGCCGGCCCTCCCCTCCATCGGGGCTGGGCTCGGGGAACCACGCCGGCACGGGACCTAGGCAGGAAGGTAGGGGGAGAAAAAGAAGGGGAGGGGAGAGAGAGAGAGACGGACGGTAGGGTTTCGCCAACCCCGTGGCACGCCACCATCTGGTCCTCGGCGAGTTGGATGGCCAGGTCCAGCGACGCCGGGCGGTGGCACTGGACCCACTGCGCGGTCTTCTTGGGGAGCCGCGCAATAAATTGCTCCAGCACCACACGGTCGATGATTTGCTCGACGCCGCCTTCCCCGGCCAACAGCCATCCGCGGCAGGCGTCCCGGAGCTGGTGAGCCATCACGAAGGGCCGGCCGTTCTCCCCCAGCTCCAGCGAACGGAAGCGCTGGCGGTGCTGCTCGGGGCTCCGGCCGACCCGCTGGAGGATGGCTCGCTTTAGGTCGTCGTAGACCAGGAGGTTCTGGACTGGCAGCTGCTGCGCCGCCAACTGCGCCGCCAACTGCGCCTCCCCGGTTAGCAGGGGGATGAGGCGCACTGGCCAGTCCGTCTGGGGCCACCCACATGCCTCTGCGGTCTTCTCAAATAAATCGAGGAACGCCTCCGGGTCGTCCTGCGGCCCCATCTTCTGTACCGGCATGTGGGTGGGCGGGGCCGGGGCTGTTGGACTCACCCCGGCCCGAACCTCCCGGTCCATCCAGCTCCGGAACAGCTCGCGGTCCTCCCGCTGGTTCTGGACGAGGGCACAGAATCTCCTTTCCTGGTCTGCCCTCATGTCCAGCAGCGCTTTGTGATGTTCCTGGTGGAGTCCCGCGAGCGACTGGATGACTTCCGCAAATGGCGATCCCGTCGGTGAGGACATGATGGCAGCGGCGTTCCGGCTTCCTTCCCCGGGTTTCCGCAACCAGTGTAACAAAGTTCATAGGAAGGAAGGAAGCGGACAGGGTTGGCTCGTGAAGACTCGGGTGAGTTTATTTAAACAGATAAACTTAAACAGGTGCTCACTCTGCGCGTCCTAGATACATCAACTCTCTCGGTTGTCTCAGCGATCACTCTCTGTATTCGTTCCGGCTGTCTCTCTCTCACAGCCCATGCGCCCGAGTCTTCACTCCGTCTCTCTCCTCGAATCCCCGCTCCACGGATGCTTTATTTGGTCTGTCCATGCCAATTACTGCAATCAGAGACAGGTGTTCCTCATTTTGCACTTGACCCACTTACTTACCGCTGTCTCCTGAGTCTTTCTCCCGCTGCAGACTTCGCTGAACCACGCCCCCCTCGCCACAACACCATTAGTCCACTTAATCTCCAAACCTTGCATGTAGATATCCATCCAATTAATAGCTGATAGACAGAACCAAGTCCTTGTCCTAGAGCTCTTTTTGAAAATCCTTTTTTTTTTTTTTTTTTTTTTTACATCACAATATGGAACATCTGTCACTACTTGGATTTCATCAAGGGTTTGAAACACTATGGAGAGTTAAAATGAGGCTCGGGTAAGTTGGAGTAATATTTTATTGTTACACAGTAAATCTGTTTTAATCACTGCTTAGCTCTTTTAAAAATAAACACTTTATATTTGTTTCTTATCTAAATCAACAATATTCCATTCATGTGTAGCTTAAAATAAGTATTTCTCTAATGGTCCTTCTGTCTGAGTGATTATCAGGATTCTTTATAAAGTTCTAGAAAACATCAATTGTGCTTTCATTACTTGAACACGGTCTTCTCTAGCATGTGCATCATTGGCATCTTGTATGCTTGAGACATTGAACAAGAAGAACAAAAAAAAACATGTTTAATGCGCTGCCCCTTTTAGCAGTCTAATTATATGGTATGCTCTGGAATTGTAGAGTTCACAAATCTGAACTCATTCTCAAATTTTTGTGAATCCCTAAGTTAATGTCTCCTCCAATGTTGCCAACTATTTTCAATGGAAAGTAGCTAAAGTCTGCTCGAAAAGTCGCTAAATGTCGCTAGATGACGTCATGCGTAAATTTGCATATTAATGACGTAATCACGTCCTATTATATATTTTAGAGTGTGACATTTTAGCTATTTTAAACGTGTAATATTCTAGCTTTGTGTATTTGTATATATATATTTGTATTATGTATAGGTTTTTTATATTTGTATTATGTATTTATATTTTGTTATTTGTATTTTATATTTGTGTATATCTTTAATAAAGTGGTATTTAAAGTTATATGTATATATGCTTTTTATATGTGTATATGAGTTACATTATATGTTACATGAGTATTATATATTTAATAAGTTTAATTAAGTTTATTGTTGTGTATGAGTAAGTACAATCACGTACAGTCTCTCAGACGTAGCCCAGTAAACGACCTCAGAGGAGTTCAGAAACTGGAATGAACTAAAGCTCTGCGAGTGACAGTGAGTAATATAAGTGCATGAGAAGAATTAACAACAAAAAAAGAAAGAAGAAAAAACGGTCAAATTAAATAGTTTTATTTCAAACAAAGGAGAAGCAGGCAAGTGATTGGTCCGTGGCAACACCGTGTGCACATGCGCACAGTGTTGCCAACTTAGTGACTTTGTCGCTAGATTTAGCGACTTTTCAGACCCCTTTAGTGACTTTTTTTTTTAAAGCGCCTACTAGCGACAAATCTGGCAACTTTTGGAAAAAGCTTAGCAACTTTCCAAATGTCGCCAGTACTGTCCTGCGAGTGCGAGATCTTGAGTTACACCTCTCCCTGTGTCTGCTCTGATCAGTGAGCGCTGGCTCCGGCTGAGAGGAGCAGCACATTCCAGTGACCGCACGGCAGCTGACATAGATGTGAATGAGCTACGCATGTACACACGGTGTTGCCACGGACCAATCACTTGCCTGCTTCTCCTTTGTTTGAAATAAAATAATTTAATTTAATTTGACCGTTTTTTTTTCTTTCTTTTTTTGTTGTTAATTCTTCTCATGCACTTATATTACTCACTGTCACTCACAGAGCTTTAGTTCATTCCAGTTTCTGAACTCCTCTGAGATCGTTTACTGGGCTACATCTGAGAGACTGTACGTGATTGTACTTACTCATACACAACAATAAACTTATTATATTATAAACTTATAATAAACTTATTTTAAACTTATTAAATATATAATACTTATGTAACATATAATGTAACTCATATACACATATAAAAAGCATATATACATATAACTTTAAATACCACTTTATTAAAGATATACACAAATATAAAATACAAATAATAAAATATAAATACATAATACAAATATAAAAAACCTATACATAATACAAATATATATACAAATACACAAAGCTAGAATATTACACATGTTTAAAATAGCTAAAATGTCACACTCTAAAATATATAATAGGACGTGATTACGTCATTAATATGCAAATTTACGCATGACGTCATCTAGCGACATTTAGCGACTTTTCGAGCAGACTTTAGCTACTTTCCATTGAAAATAGTTGGCAACATTGCATGCGCAGCTCATTGACATCTATGTCAGCTGCCGTGCGGTCACTGAATGTGCTGCTCCTCTCAGCCGGAGCCAGCGCTGACTGATCAGAGCAGACACAGGGAGAGGTGTAACTCAAGATCTCGCGCTCGCAGGACAGTACTGGCGACATTTGGAAAGTTGCTAAGGTTTTTCCAAAAGTCGACAGATTTGTCGCTAGGCGCTTTTAAAAAAAAAGTCGCTAAAGGGATCTGAAAAGTCGCTAAATCTAGCGACAAAGTCGCTAAGTTGCCAACACTGGTCTCCTCCAAATACTAACTGAAGTCAGGAGTCAGCTAGCCTAGAGTCCTAGAAACACAATGAGATTGAAGGTGTTGTCTATAAATGGAGAAACTTTAGCACTGTTATTGCTACTCTCTTGGCAAGAGTGGGTGTCCAGTAATATGACTGCAAATCTCAGTGATGTGACCAACAGTTGTACAGTGTCAGCTAAGGACTTATTCCTAATGAACATCAATTGACGTGCCTATGAATAAAACACTCTAAATGATGCTCATGGGCAAAAACCTATGTAGGATAGCCACTGCTGTCAAAAATAAATCAATAAAATATAATACATGTCTGAAGTACAGGGAAGACCATGGCTATTCCACAGCACTACTGGCAAAATATTCTGGAGACAGATGAAGCCAAAGTTGAGCTGTTTGTAAAACACACATAATGTTACAGTATGGGTAAAGAAAAAAAGAGAATCATGGTTTAGGGTAACTCTGCTGCCCCTGGATAGGTTGCAATTAAGGGTGGTGCGATATAATGGTACACATGTGGTCAATTTTTTTTTCCGTTGACATTTTTTTAAGCATTGCAATTAAAAACAAGTGATTTTAAGCGATTGGAATGCAAACAACAGCGCTATATGCACACACTGTAATATATATATATATATATATTAGAGGTGGGCATAGATTAATTTTTTTAATCTAGATTAATCTAGATTAATTTTGGAATTAATCTAGATTAATCTAGATTAAAATGGCTCATTTGAATTCTGCCGAAGGCATTCAGAATATGTGTTCTACCCAAATAATGACTAAAAGTAAGTAAGCCCAAAATGTCGTTTTTTGTTATTATATTGAACTGAAAGCCATCTTATTATGCACAGTGTTGCACAGATTAAATTTCATGTAAATCATCCATGCTAACACACACGTCTTCTATTTTTTTTTTTTTTTAGAAATTTCACTCTATAGATATATTTTTCAAAGACGGAGTTTCTAAGTTTCTCGCTCAAGTTCACATGAGACCTAAAGCGCATCCTGTTTGCTTAAAAGCGCAACGTTTCGTTGTTATTCTGAGTGCACACAAATAAACGTAGAGTCTTTACAGATTCGAAAGATGTATTAGGCTACTTTTATCTGTATGACCAGAAATGACGGAGATTTTAAGAGCAAGTGAGCGCACCGATCGCGCTTCCACACAAACACTTCAATAGCGCACATTTCTCTAGGTTAACATCATATTGAGCGGCCATGTAAAGTTGCTACTACATACATCTTTCAGATGAAAAGCCATATTTGAGGTTGATGAATGATAGGTGAGCGTTTGGATGTCCTGCCCGAGACCAGCCGTTAACAATCTGTCCATCACGGACTGCGAGCCTCTAGTTCGAAGACTCGTTCTCGCCCCCTACAGTGCAATTCGGCTAGGTATACATCCGCGCTAAAATATCAGGGTGAAAGTCATCATAGCTTGCGTAGTATAGACCCAGCTCCCAACCCAACTTTGAGAATAGATTAACGGCGATATTTTTTTTATCGCCGATAAGAGTCTCACGTTAACGCAGCACGTTAACGCCGATAACGGCCCACCACTAATATATATATATATATATATATATATATACATATACAAACCCGATTCCAAAAAAGTTTGGACACTGTACAAATTGTGAATAAAAACAGAATGCAATGATGTGGAAGTTTCAAATTTCAATATTTTATTCAGAATACAACATAGATGACATATAAAATGTTTAAACTGAGAAAATGTATAATTTTAAGGGAAAAAATAAGTTGATTTTGAATATCATGGCATCAACACATCTCAAAAAAGTTGGGAAAAGGCCATGTTTACCACTGTGTGGCATCCCCTCTTCTTTTTATAACAGTCTGCAAACGTCTGGGGACTGAGGAGACAAGTTGCTCAAGTTTAAGAATAGGAATGTTGTCCCATTCTTGTCTAATACAGGCTTCTAGTTGCTCAACTGTCATAGGTTTTCTTTGTCGCATCTTCCTCTTTATGATGCGCCAAATGTTTTCTATGGGTGAAAGATCTGGACTGCAGGCTGACCATTTCAGTACCCGGATCTTTCTTCTACGCAGCGAAGAGAGAAAATGAGAGACAAATGAGAGAAAATGCCTCTAGTGGAATCTACTTGCTGCATGAACTGCCACAAACTTCTACAAATGATTGTGGTTCTTGAAACAAAGTTACTTGCTGGACTTCCAAAACAGACGGAACATACAGCAGACGGTCACCACGGACCCCCTCAGCATACAGCCGGTGAGTCCTGTGAATCTAGTGAATCTCAACAGTTTATACCAAGTGTAGAGGAACAAGCCGAAACTGATCGACGGACTAATCGATGGCACAAACAGGGAGCGAGACCCAAAGGCTCTCGAGACATCAGATTGTCACGAGTATCTCGTATTGCTGCTGTAGCATCCTCTACCCCAGATACGGCTATGACAAGACTTGTAAGCACTGGTATTCTACAACCCCCTATACATCTTGAGAACTGATTTGAAGCATTGATGAATCTGGATGAGTTATCCCAAAATATGACAAAACTCGGATCGAATCAGCCAGCAGCTAACATTGCTACTAACAGGCGCTAAAGGTCGAGCAGACGGCGGCATTCAGCTCAGAGTGCAGCCGAGCCCAGGACTCTGATAGTGGGCGACTCTATTATTATAAATGTCAGTACCAGGACTGCAACTACCTGTTGCTTTCCTCAAGCAACCGTCTCTGATGTGAACAAGGAACTTCGGAGCATTGTGATGAAGCACAAGACTGCAAATCGAGTCATCATCCATGTGGGGAAGAATGATATTCGGAAAGGGCAGTCAGAAATGCTTAAGCAAGATTTCAGTGAACTCTTTGAAACACTTCAAAGACTTGAAGTTCAGTTGTTCATCAGTGGACCACTCCCAGCAAGGGGAACTAACATGTTTTCACGGTTGCTTGGGCTGAATACATGGCTACAAAGAACCTGCAGTACAAAAGGAGTCAACTTCATCGACAACTTCAATATTTTCTGGGGCCACAGACAACTGTTTAAACTGTTCCACCCAAACAAACTTGGTGCAAGAGTGCTAAAGGACAATTTATATTTCTCCCTCCGTCATCCCTCAGTGGCGTGTGCCAATTCACTCACACACTCACCTGAACAGAATATGAGTGACCACAGGACTTCATGTCAGCTTCCGAGTCATTATGTGGTTGAAGAATCCCACAAGGATAGTGATAACGCCACACAGCCAAAACAAGCACTGCTCATGGACATCCCGGCTGAGCCCTGCCCACAGAGCTCATCACATGCAGACTGTGACGTATTACAACAGCTCCAAGACTCAGCACCCAAGGACGACTTTCTGGAAAACAGCCTGGGAAGCCAGGACAACACATCACCAGAAACACCAGAGCTAGAGCCCCGCTCACCAGACACTCTATCCCTCTCTCCAGCATCTCCACTTCTAAGCTTTTCACAGAAAATGGAGGAATTGGTGTATTGTGCCAATCCACCCACACACTCACCTGGACAGAATATGAGTGACCACAGGACTTCATATCAGCTTCCGAGTCATTATGTGGTTGAAGAATCCCACAAGTATACTGATAACGCCACACAGCCAAAACAAGCACTGCTCATGGACATCCCGGCTGAGCCCTGCCCACAGAGCTCATCACATGCAGACTGTGACGTATTACAACAGCTCCGAGACTCAGCACCCAAGGACGACTTTCTGGAAAACAGCCTGGGAAGCCAGGACAACACATCACCGGAAACACCAGAGCTAGAGCCCCGCTCACCAGACACACTATCCCTCTCTCCAGCATCTCCACTTCTAAGCTTTTCACAGAAAATGGAGGAATTGTTGTATGCTGGGACCAAACTCTCTGCAAGTCCCCAGATATCACCTAAAAAACGGCGGGCCCCCCAACCACCAAAGACTACAGACTCAGCTCTCCCGCCTCCTCCTGTGAGAGCTCTCCGACTGCTGCCACAACGCCAGGGCCCAAACCCTCCTCCATCTGCTGTAGGTGAACCAAAATCAACTGATAACAGCTCTCAGTGATATGTGTCGGGTCCCCGCTATATTAGCAGCAACATTCACAAACGTTTACAAAACAAGCGGGAACCCAGTATGCCTGTAGCCTTCTCTATTTCTGTTTTATCACGTGATAGAAGGTCTAAGGCCTTCTCAAGCCGTACGGCTGACCCATCTAATCTGCGGCCTGTAATGCATCAGTCTAAGATTGCTGTAGAGACAAAATGTAATTCCATCAAGTTAGCATTTTTAAACACTCGCTCACTAAAAAAAATAATCATTTGTGATCAACGATTTAATAACCACAAACAACCTGGATTTTATGTTTCTAATTGAAACATGGCTAGAAGACAACTGCAGTGCAACAGTCCTCACTGAAACAGCCCCTCCTAACTTTAATTTTATAAGTGTCTGCAGGACTGTTAGGAGAGGTGGAGGTGTAGCTGCTCTGTTTAAAGATGTTTATCAATGCAAGCAAGTGTCATTTGGTCAGTACTTGTCTTTTGAATATCTAGGTATAGTGCTGAAAGGTGCCCCACGCATTCTGTTTATCATCATTTACAGGCCCCCAAAATACACTCCAGCCTTTGTTGAAGAGTTCACAGCACTGTTATCAATGATTTCCTCAAAGTTTGACTGTTTTGCTATTGCAGGGGATTTAGGATGTAGGATGTAGCTCTGTCTGATCACGTCTGTATTTTCTTTGATATATTGATCTCTGTCACCACTGAATCTAGATCTGTCTCTGTCAGAAAGAGATGCATTAATGAGAACACTAGTGTGCTATATATGAAGGCAATATATTTAACACCAAGCATTTCTGCAGACTCTGTTGATCTTCTCCTGGATTCATTTAACTCAAAAGTTAAGAATGTTATTGATGATATTGCACCGATAAAGGTCAGCAAGAAGAATGGCAGACAAAAATCATTTTGGAGAAAATCAACAGCAGTTCAGAATATGAAAAGACAATGCAGAAAAGCTGAGCGGATGTGGCGGAAGACGAAACTTGAAATACACTATAGCATCTATAAAGACAGCCTTCATGCTTTCAATTTGGAACTAGCCACAGCTAGACAGACCTTCTTCTCAAACCTTATAAACAGTAACTTAAACAACACTCGCACTCTTTTTGCTACTGTTGAGAGACTGACAAACCCCCCAAGTCAGATTCCCAGTGCAATGCTCTCTGACAGCAAATGCAAGGAGTTTGCTTCCTTCTTTTCAGAGAAGATCAGTAATATCAGGAAGGAGATCGGCACATCTTCCTGTAATACAGAGGTCACACAGATTCGACAGCAATCTCAAAAAGAAGTGACTATGTCTGTTTTTAAAACAATTGATAGCAAAATTTTGGAAGAAATAGTACAGCATCTTAAATCGTCAACCTGCTATCTTGACACACTTGCCACATCTTTTTTTCAAAAGTGTGCTTAACTGTTTAGAAGCAGATCTCTTAGAAGTGGTGAACACCTCACTTCTTTCTGGGACTTTTCCAAACTCCCTGAAAACTGCAGTTGTTAAGCCCCTTCTGAAAAAGCGCAATCTTGATAACACCATGTTGAGCAACTATAGACCAATATCAAATCTTCCTTTCATAGGTAAGATTATTGAAAAGGTAGTTTTTAATCAGCTGAACAACTACTTAAACTCAAATGGATACCTGGATAATTTTCAATCTGGTTTCCGCGTGCATCACAGCACAGAGACAGCACTCATTAAGATAATAAATGATATTCGCTTTAATTCTGATTCTGGCAAAATATCAGTGCTGGTACTACTAGATCTTAGTGCTGCGTTTGACACTGTCGATCATAACATACTTCTAGAGAGACTGGAAAACTGGGTCGGGCTTTCTGGGATGGCACTCAAATGGTTCAGGTCATACTTAGAAGGGAGAAGTTATTTTTTGAGTATAGGAGAGCATAAGTCTAAGTGGACGTCCATGACATGTGGAGTCCCACAAGGCTCAATTATTGCACCGCTCTTGTTTAGCCTGTATATGCTCCCACTAAGTCAGATAATGAGGAAGAACCAAATTGCCTATCACAGCTATGCTGATGATACCCAGATCTACCTAGCCTTATCTTCAAATGATTATAGCCCCATTGACCCCCTCTGCCAATGCATTGATGCCAAAACTTTCTTCAGTTAAACAAGGATAAAACTGAAGTCATTGTATTTGGAAACAAAGATGAAGTTCTCAAGGTGAATGCATACCTTGACTCTAGGGGTCAAACAACTAAAAATCAAGTCAGCAATCTTGGGGTGATTCTGGAGACAGAACTTAGCTTTAGTAGTCATGTCAAAGCAGTAACTAAATCAGCATACTATCATCTCAAAATCTTGGCCCAGAATTAGATGTTTTGTTTCCAGTCAAGACTTGGATAAACATGTTCATGCCTTTATCACCAGCAGAGTGGATTATTGTAATGGTCTCCTCACCGGCCTTCCAAAGAAGACCATTAGACAGCTGCAGCTCATCCAGAACACTGCTGCCAGGATTCTGACTAGAACCAGAAACTCTGAACATATCACACCAGTCCTCAGGTCCTTACACTGGCTTCCAGTTACATTTAGGATTGATTTTAAATTACTTTTACTCGTTTATAAGTCACTCAATGGTCTAGGACCTAAATATATTGCAGATATGCTCACTGAATATAAACCTAACAGACCACTCAGATCATTAGGATCGAGTCAGTTAGAAATACCAAGGGTTCACACAAAACAAGGGGAGTCCGCTTTTAGCTATTATGCCGCCCGCAGCTGGAACCAGCTTCCAGAAGAGATCAAATGTGCTAAAACATTAGCCACATTTAAATCCAGTCTCAAAACTAATCTATTTAGCTGTGCATTTGTTGAATGAGCACTGTGCTACGTCCGAACTGACTGCTTTATTTTATGTATAATCCTTTTCTATTTAACTGTTTTAAATTTCATTTTAAATCAATTTCTATATCATTTTAAAATTCCTTGTTTTATTATTTTTAACTCCTTGTTTTTATTGCTGTGAATGATTATTTCACTTTATTTTATGTAAAGCACGTTGAATTACCACTGTGTATGAAATGTGCTATATAAATAAACTTGTCCTGCCTTGCCTTGCCTTGCAGCCATGATGTTGTAATTGATGCAGTATAATGCAAGGTCTTCCCTGAAAGAGACGACGTCTGGATGGGAGCAAATGTTGTTCTAGAACTTGGACATACCTTTCAGCATTGATGGTGCCTTTCCAGATGTGTAAGCTGCCCATGCCACACGAACTCATGCAACCCCATACCATCAGAGATGGGCTTCAGTTCAGGCTTCTGAACTGAGCGCTGATAACAACTTGGGTTGTCCTTGTCCTCTTTAGTCCGGATGACATGGCGTCCCAGTTTTCCAAAAAGAACTTCAAATTTTGATTCGTCTGACCACAGAACAGTTTTCCACTTTGCCACAGTCCATTTTAAAAGAGCCTTGGTTCAGAGAAAACGCCTGCGCTTCTGGATCATGTTTAGATATGGCTTCTTTTTTGACCTATATAATTTTAGCCGGCAATGGCGAATGGCACAATGGATTGTGTTCACCGACAATGTTTTCTGGAAGTATTCCTGAGCCCATGTTGTGATTTCCATTACAGTAGCATTCCTGTATGTGATGCAGTGCCGTCTAAGGGCCTGAAGATCACGGGCATCCAGTATGGTTTTCCGGCCTTGACCCTTACGCACAGAGATTGTTCCAGATTCTCTGAATCTTTGGATGATATTATGCACTGTAGATGATGATAACTTCAAACTCTTTGCAATTTTTCTCTGAGAAACACCTTTCTGATATTGCTCCACTATTTTTCGCCGCAGCATTGGGGGAATTGGTGATTCTCTTCCCATCTTGACTTCTGAGAGACACTGCCACACTGAGAGGCTCTTTTTATACCCAATCATGTTGCCAAATTACCTAATAAGTTGCAAATTGGTCCTCCAGCTGTTCCTTATATGTACATTTAACTTTTCCGGCCTCTTATTGCTACCTGTCCCAACTTTTTTGGAATGTGTAGCTCTGATGAAATCCAAAATGAGCCAATATTTGGCATGACATTTCAAAATGTCTCACTTTCAACATTTGATATGTTATCTATATTCTATTGTGAATAAAATATAAGTTTATGAGATTTGTAAATTATTGCATTCCTTTTTTATTCACAATTTGTACAGTGTCCCAACTTTTTTGGAATCGGGTTTGTATATATATACAGTAGAGATGCGCGGATGAGCTCAAACGTCACCCGAATCCGCTTCTTAAAATAAATCATCCGACCCGCACCCGATTGTCACATTACAATTATTATAATTCGACAAATTCTTAGTTTTGCATGATGATATGATGAATGGATGGTTAATTTTTAACAGCAGATTCAGTTATGTGAGAGCTGATCTGCGCATTACAGCTCCGATGCGGCCACCGGAGCTGATCACGGTCGCTCTAGTCAAGTCAATGCTTGTTTTTATACCCATTGTTACGTTCCTTGTCTGTATTTGTTTGCCACTTGTATTTTCTGTTCTTGTCTTTCTCTTTGTAGTTTTGTTTCTTGATTTTTAGGTTTCATCTATTGGCTGACTCATTCCATCAGTCGACCAATTAGGCTGGACCTACCCGTTATAAGAGGGGCCAGACCTCCTTGGCTGTCGTCAGTCGTCCTGCATTTCAGCCAGCGGGCGGCTGTCCATTTTTGTCAACCACATTCATTATGCTGTTCGATTTAGTTGATTTGCTACTCTTTCTGTGACTCCTGAGGTTCGTTTAGCTGCATTGAACAAGAGTTTAAGAACACCTGTCAATGTAGGATACTTTAATTACCATAATATGCTGTGTAACCCAGATTGTCTAAATCAGACCAGTATGGCCTTTGTCGCTTGAGACCTGTTAACATAATGTTGGGAAGAGGAGATAGGTAAGCCTTTTGTTTAATTTTCTTTCCTTGTTAGTTACAGGTAAGGAGTGACAGCCACCCGTGTATTTTCTTTTATTATTAATAAGAGTAGTTTAGGTTGGGCGTCGGATACGCTGAAGCTTGCGGTTTTATTTCTACATTTTTGTTTGTTAGTTAGGTTAGCTGGGTTGGGGTTTAATAATAGGGTTGTTTTGCTTTTTGATAATTTCTTTGTTTTGGTGTCACTCATTCTTCTCCTTTTCCTCACAAATTATTTAGAGAATGTACGATTCTTCAACGATTGTAATTAGTACCTCTCAAAATAAAATCAACTTGTGATAACACTGCTTGCTTGCCTCCCGGGCGTTTTCTTCCATTGCTTGCTTCAGCGTCAGTTGTGTCTCACTTAAATGTTACGAAACATCCCTTAAAAATATCTAACTCGTAACACCCATATATCAAATATATATATATATATTTATATATATTATAACAGCCATGCCACGGAACGTTTCAGAAGCATCCCAGAATCTCGTGGTTTTGCGAATCCAGTTGCATCTCTCCTGGTGTGATTTAGCACTGCATGGAGGACAGAACAAAACGTTGTCAGAGCCGAAAGGGGTAACGGTAACAGGCTAATATAATGATAATAGGCACCTTTTTAAATTAATTTAATTAAAAACCAAAAAGTTCTTCTTTAGCCAGATTAAAGTATGCACTTTCTTAATAGCAAAAACACACGCTTTACTCCATTCAAACTTTATCTGGAATGCCACTGTATCTGTCACTGCAAATTCCCGAACAGGCAACTACACACAAAAAGGGAATCTGTGTCTGTCTGGCTGATGAAAAAAATAATTTAAAACACTTTCATATTTTAGAGAATACTTGCACCACTAATGATTTATCTCATCCACCCGCGACCCACTCGCAATTAATTAGAATGTATTTTTTATTACATGAACCACCCGACCCGCGGATTACCCACGGGCCCCACGGATACAACCGCCATCCCTGCATCACTAATATACAGAGTTCTGGAATTAAACTCTACTTGGCGCAGTCCAATAGGTCTAACTCAATCTGATCTAATGACATCATTACCACATGGCACAGCTAATTGGTTTTATCCTGTATCAGTAGCCAATGAGCTCACTAAGCTCACTACTCAATATTCAAATACCTAGCTTGTGTTTGCTGTAGCAGTTTGCAGCACACTTCAGAACAGCTTAAATCAACATCTACTTGATAAATGAATGCTCATTTAATCCATATAGCTGTGTATATTTGTGTGGTCTGCGTAATTGAATGCAAAAATGAACAACTATAAACAAGTTTAAACTAAGTGTCATGTTAGCAGTTTGCATTGCATGCATCAGCAAAATATTAAGCATATTAGCAGCAGCATTTAGAATCTGTGGTTATACAGCCGGAGCAAAGGCAGTTTATAGCATATAATGCTGATAGTAATGCACACGAAAAAGGTTAAACGAAATAAGCATTCTTGTGTATGCATTTCAACTGGGGTTCAACATATACATCGGCGTAATCTCAGTGTTCACATTCATTATTTCTAAGGTCAATGTTTTCATCTTAATGAGTGTGTGGTTGATTTCAGCTACACGCAGCGTCAGAAGCACGCGCTTATCGCAGTCATATCAATGACAGTGTTGTGGAAGAAGGGAATTAAGAGTTATCGCTATAAGATCACTATCTATTGTTGATGTAGTCCTGAATAACATGGATTATGAATGAATGAGTGAATGATGCATTGATATAGCGCTTTATTGTGTATTGCTGTACTCCCAAAGTGCTTTACAATCATGTGGGGGGTCTCTCTCCCCATACACCGGCTACAGGTGGAGAGGAAAGAGAGTCAAAGAGCTAATCAAGTGTATGGGGATTAATAGGAGGCCATGATTGATAAGGGCCAGTGGTGGTAATTTTGGCCAGGATACCGGGGTTACACCCCTACACTTTTACGAGATGTGCCATGGGATTTTTAATTACCACAGAGAGTCAGGACCTGGGTTTAACGTCTCATCCGAAAGATGGTGCTCTTTTACAGTATAGTGTCCCCATCACTATACTGGGGCATTAAGACCCACACAGACCACAGTGTGAGCACACCCTGCTGGCCTCACTAACACCTTTTCCAGCAGCAACCTAGTTTCACTGGAGGTCTCCCATCCAGGTACTGACCAGGCTCAACCCTGCTTAGCTTCAGTGGGCAACCGGTCTTGGGCAGCAGGGCTACATGACATTATTTGTAGTGTAGTTCAGACAAATGTGCTCTTGTGACGTGTGCTCTAGCTGTGCTGTATAATTCAGAAAACAAAGAAAGTTTTAGTTCATTTAAGTCAGTACTCCCAGTTGTTTTTGCACTGTTTTGCATGCTGATAACTTTTATCTACACAAGAGAGTAAATGGCATGCATCGTCTAACTTAATGTTAGTCTCATCATTGCACGAACATGAATTAACGAACTGTTTTGCTGCCGCTGGGACTGATGAAGTGTAGAAAGTAACAGCAGATATCAAATAACTAAATTTTAATATTTGCTCAAGTGGATGCTGGGGTCTTATCTATTGGATTGCAACACGTATCTGATGTGTTAAATAACATCTCACAGTGAGTGTAATGAACTCTAATTAGAGTTAAGCCAGTTGGCGTGGTAGCCCAGGCACACATAGATAGTAATAGATGTGGTTCACATGGTTCTTCGGAGCAGCAGCAGTGAATATGTCTTGGCGATAGATCTGCTTTGTGGGGGGTGTCTCATCGGCAACACTTTACTTGAAGGGGTGTGCATAAGACTGACATGACACCTTCAAAATCATGATATGACACATGTTTTATGCATGTTTATGACAACTTTCATTAAGTGTCATCCACTCAGTTATGTAATTTCTTATGCAAAGTTGATACTATTTGACCTAACCCTACCCCTACCCTAACCCTAGAACATAACAAAGACATATCAAACAATGTCATCTTTGCATTAAAAATGACATAACTGAGCGAATTACACTTAATGACAGTTATCATAAACATGCAAACGAAACCGTCATATTCATGACATGTGTCATGTTATGATTATGAAGATGTCATTTCAGTCTTATGCACCCCCTTCAAGTAAAGTGTAACCGTCTTATCTTTCCTTGTCTGTTCATCTTCATGTGTGTGGATATATGCCTGTCCACTGATTCAGCAGTTTTTCCTTATATTCAGTGGCATGGATATATTGGCTTGTATTGTATTGTGTTCTGGGTCTCCTGCTTTGTGGGTGGTTCTTTCATGTATATTATGCATTGCATTATCCATATGCATTACATGCTCACAGCTGCATGTTGTGGATGTATTGTGAGATCAGAGTAATGGTCTTATATAGTTATTTTTTGTTGTGTGTGTGTGTGTGGGAAAGACAACTCAATAACTCCGTCTGACAACCTATAAATGGCCTATCCACTCCCACCCAAACCTATTCTAATATCAAATGTCAATCGACTGTCAACACAAATTCATACAATTCTTCATGGCTTTTATTAAAGCTATAATACTTCCCCCCCTTTCAGTTGATATGACAGACATAATTGAAATTGCGGCTCTCTGAACAGAATGTGGGAAAAATATAAAAAATAAATAAATACATATATATATATATATATATATATATATGTAGGCAGTTCTCATGCGACTTCAGCCAATGACCTGAGTGTGGAGGTGTGATTACCTGTTGGCCAACCTTCAGTGGATGTAGATTTTTGGGAAACCTTTACGGACACAACTATTTTTTTTAATACATTTTGGTGCCCCTAGTGGTGTAGGGCATTGCCTGTGATGGGTATTATGTATTAATTTAGATTGTATTGTTTACTATTGTGCATTTTGTGAGCTAGAGCCAGACATCCTTAATGTTGCAACGCAGTTAAAGTTCCCTATCGATACTACACTTCGTACTGCGTACCAAGATAGTGCTGGACCCAACGCCACTGGCATCTTCTTGAACAATGGGACAGGAAGAGGAGAGCGCTAAATCCCCCTGAAGCCGGACCACCCCTCAAAAAGCCTCTGTTATGCCTTCTAGCGCACCCGTTCAGTTCCGATTGTGGACGGTAGAGTGTTTGTGAAAAATACTGTTGTGAACATTGGGCCCTTTCAAATAGCGCCCACACAGTCAATCGCTGTTGTAGCAAGACAAATAAAACACAAACATTTCCACAAAGAGAGCACTTTTCCTCTTCCCCTTATCACGAGCCTCAGGCACCTGCTAGGCAGTCTGCTGCTCGAAACAATTCAACCCCTCGCCACACGGACCGAGGCCTGGCAGGCCATCCCTGGAGTATTAGGCTGGGTTATGGGGATAATAAAACAAGGTTATACACTTAAATTCGCTTGAAAAGACCCCATCGGTTTGGCAGCATGGTCTCCACATCGGTTCAGCACAGCATCGCTCACGTCCTGTGCACCGAATTGATGAGTTTGTTGGCAAAAGGAGCCATGGAAACGGTTTCCCCAGCTCAGAGCGAGTCAGGCTTCTACAGCCATTGCGTCCTCATCCCCAAGAAGGATGATGGTCTAAGACCCATCCTCGAACTCAGAGATCTGAATCGTGCCATAATGAAATGGCCGTTCAGGATGATTACATTGAAACAGATCCTCTCGCAAATATGCCCAGGGGACTGGTTCTTTTTATTGGATCTGAAAGATGCTTACTTTCACATCCAGATAGCCCCCCCCACCACAGGCGGTTCTTGAGATTCGCCTTTGAGGGTGTGGCTTAGTTGGACCTTCGCACCTTTTTGCCAGGCTTGAGGGGACATCACATCTTAGTCCATTCGGACAGTATGATGGTGGTGTCCCACATAAATATCCAGGGCGGTCCTTTCTCGAGGCGCCTCTTTATTCCAGCAGAGCGCCTCTAAAGGTGGGCTCAGCTCAACTAGTGCTCGCTGAGAGCAATGCATCTGCTGGGAAAACTGAAACCGGATGCTCTGAAGAGCCCTCCTTTTGAGCAGTCTGTTGAACTTCGACCCCTGACACTAAAGACCGCTCTGCTACTAGCACTACCATTGGTAAAACATATGTGAGATCTGCAGGCGCTATCAGCCAGCCCTTTTTGCCTCGAATTCTGGCCTAACGATTCTAAGATCGTCCTGAAACCAAGGCATGGCTACATACCCAAAGTCGCCATTCAGAGCGTAGGTGATAACTCTCTTCCTCCTTCGGAGCAAGACTAGGGGTTGAATCTCTTTGCCCTGTCAGGGCGTTGAGAATTTATATAGAGCATTCGCCCCCTTTTAGGCAGTCGGAACAGCTCTTTGTATGCTTTAGCAGCCACACCAACGGGTCTCCAGTCACAAAGCAGAGACTATCCAGATTAATAATTGAAGCTATTGCACTAGCATACTCTTCTTTGGGCCAACAATGCCCCATGGGATTAAGACCTCACTCGACTAGAGGCATCGCCTCGTCTTGGGCGTGGTCTAGCCATTGCATAGATATGTGTGGTGACCAGCTGGGCCTTGCCATCCACATTTGCCAGGTTTTATAATCTGGAAGTTTTGCCCTTACAGGCCCGGGTTCTTTCTGCATAACGGGCTTACTCTTGTCCGAGTACGATGTACCCATATATATATATATATATTTTATTTTTTTTATAGTCTCAGCCTGTAACATGAAGAATGAGAATAAACATGGATTAAATTGACTAGAAAAAGGGGAAAATGACTGCAGTTTGTTTGCTTGAAAGACATGTCAAGACAGACTTGGTGTAAACTAATGATTGTTCCATTAGAATCACTCAAACGACAAAACGATAAGGCTTTTAAAAGACAACGATGACTGAGTGACGTCAGACAGGACTATGTGTTGTGACATTGAAGGAGAAGGTCCAACTTACCTCATATATTACCTGTCATTTACCTGTCACTTCACTGTGTTCTCAAAACGTCACAACAAAATAAATAAGTAAATACAATTCCATCTCAAACCCAGAAAGTTAACCATTAAATGTAATAAGTAAGAGCACTTAACCCTCCCTAAGTCAGAATGAAAGTCTTTACTTAAACTTTGGCAACAAGCAATTATAAGTACTGTAGTATCAAAGGTTTGTCAGTTTTGACGTGCCAGCTAAAATGTGGTTCACTTGAGAAAGATAAGAAATAAAGATACAAAAAATGTACAACTATTATAGCTATGATGCAAAACTATCATGCATATCAAATATAACAGAGGTGAAAATTAACAAATTGCATTTACTTGTGATACTGTAATTGAGTAGCTTCTTTGTGTTCCTGTGGCTCGGTGGTAAAGCATTGCGTTAGCAGCGCAAAAGGCTGTAGATTCAATTCCCAGGGAACTCACATACAAAACATGAATAACCTGAATGCACTGTAAATCGCTTTTGATAAAAGCGTCTGTTAAATGCAAACATGCAAATGTATTTCTACTTTTAAAAATGTATTAAAAAAATCAGTAATTTAACTTTTACTTAAGTGTAATACATTTATGAAGCTATTATTTCAGCTTTGGGGAATAATTTATTAAAGTTTCAATATTGCTTTGAATGAAGCGATATTAATCTTTAATTTATGATTTATACTTTATTAACGAGTCGTCCAGCGACCATTAACATCAGTATATATTTAACAATTTTTTTTATCTTGCTTCGTGGCCAACGATAAAACAAACTAAATTAGTACTTTATCAAATTTGAGCTAGGTAACACGATCTTTGTCAAATAGTTTAAAACTTGAAAATCACACAGCCCAAGACATTATACTTTATAAATGAAACAAGGTTTATTTGCTAACTATTATTCTACAATAATACGTTAAATGTACTAAAACACATATACACACATAAACATATGCACACACATTTTGCAGTTTGAAGAGAGAGTTTCAAGGCTAGCACTCTTTTGCTATCTCATAACTTTAACTAGAGGAAGATCACAGCAGAAACTTTTCTATCTTTACTGCATACAAATCAGTTCATCAGTTCAGTAGGAATAGAGATTGTTCGGTCTAATTGCTTTCAGTTGAGTTGTCAGCTGATCTGGCATTGTTTCCTGGAAACCTCTGGCTGCTGATGTCGTTGCGTGGTGTCACTGGCAACACCCTCTTGTGATTGGCGGTTGCCTGGTTCTTTTGTGACGCGATGACGCTGTTGGAATATTTGTTTAAATGCTTATGGCTTTGATGAAGTCTTTTAGTTCTTTAGATGGTCAACCTGATCGTGAGCGTTTCCAGCACGACCAGTGAAGACGAAGCCGAAGCTTCCAGCAAATCAGCGAGCAGCGAGTGAGAGCAAAAAGCTAAAGCTAAAAGCTTCTGTGTCCATTTTAAACAGCCGATTTGGGTCCACCCACGGGCGGCTGTCCCAATCAGATTGTTCTTGTGGGGCGGAGCCCTGCCCATACTGTTCCTTTTGGACATACCTAATCTACTCTGTGATCTTCCATGTGGAGAATTCTAAGAGTTTAATACTTTTGTAAAGTGTTGTCACAAGCTTACCCATTTATAATAGCACCAAATCTGTTGCACCACTGATTCGTATTTATCACAACCATCCATATGAAACTAAAATATAGTTATAACTTTACAGGGAACAGTAATACGTCACAGGTTAAGAAAAATACCATAGGTTCCACTTCAAAGCAAGCTTATACAAGACATAAAATACAACCTTAATATATATTGTCTCTTGAGTATGTTGCTATAATAGCAGCAGCAACTATTAATTGTCTTTTGGCATAAAGTCCATAACAGTTTGCTCGTTATTTGTCTGCACAAGAAATTAACAAAACGGTTCCTATAGCATTCCAGAGGAGGAAAGGGCTTTCCAGGGATCAGGAAGTAATTTCCTGTGGACGTCTAGTGATTTTCTCAGCTCGGAGTCTCATCGTAAACCTGTCTTCCTCGTTGATGGTTCAAGATGGCACCATGTATGGTAGCCGTGTTGCGAGCTCCGAGAAAGCTTTGCAGTTTTTCGTATGTTTTATTTTTTAATTTTTTGTTTTACTTGTTAGATGTTGTTAGTATAACTGTCTACGATAGACACACGCTTTTAAACATTGGTTCCTCCGTCGCGCAACGCAAACCGGACTTTGAGTTCTTGAATGCCGGTGCCTTGTTCACAGACATGGCATCAGAACCCTTTGTGTGGGGTGCACGACCCGTACGACCTTGATGAAAGAAACGTAGCCGAAGAAGAGGGAAGAGAGCTGGCGTCCTCGTCAGACTGAGACGCCGTGCTTTCCGACCTCCTCTTCAAGCAATTTTGCTGGCTAACTTTCAGTCACTGGACAACGAACTCTGTGAACTGCGGGCGCGCATCTCATACCAACGAGAAACAAGGGACTTCTGCGTTATTTGCCTCACAGAAACCTGGATGTCTGCAATGGTTCCAGACTCAGCCATCAAGCTAACGGGGTTCTCCGTGCATTGTTCGGACAGAATGAAAGAGCTCACAGGGAAAAGCAGAGGTGAGGGCGTTTGTTTCTATATCAACAACTCGTGGTGTGATGAAAGGAACCTACACTCTATTAAATCCTTCTGCTCCCCTGATCTGGAATTTCATATAATTCTGTGCCGACCATTCTGGCTACCGAGGGAATTTACAGCGATCATAATCACGGCTGTTTACATTCCCCCTCAAGCCAACACAGCCGTCCACGTCTCCCGTCCAAGGCCTGTAAGCTGACGCCCAAAGATTATAGCGCTGCGGGCCAGGCAGCCTCCGCCATGCACGCCATGGCTATCCTGCAGGTTCACCAAGCCAAGGCGCTCAAACAGGTCCACGAGGGTATGATCGACCTGTGGTTGATGCAGGAGCTGCGCTCGGCGACTGACTTCGCTCTAAGAGCGACGAAAGTCACAGCACGGTCCCTCGGGAAGGCGATGTCCACCATGGTGGTCCAGGAGCGCCATCTCTGGCTCAACCTGGCAGAGATGAAGGACGTCGACAAGGCACGCTTTCTCGACACCCCCATCTCCCAGGCAGGGCTGTTCGGTGACACCGTCGAGGGCTTTGTCCAGCAGTTCTCGGCGGTACAGCAGCAGTCCGAGGCGATCCAGCACATCCTGCCCCAGCGTGATGCACCATCCACCGATGCCCCCGGGGCCAGGCCTCAGTCTGCCTGTCGCCGTGGGCACCCTCCTGCGTCCTCCAGAGCTGCTCAGCCCAAGGCCAGCGCAGGAAAGCGGTGCCCCCCTTGTCCCAGCCAGGCCCCAAGTCATCCAGGAAGTCGATGAAGCGGCCCTGACGTGGGCAACCCGGAGATGTTGGAATTTTCTCTTTCTCAGGAGACGGCGAGAACAGCGCTGCTCCTTCCCCGGTGGAAGGCCGGGAGGAGAATCTTCCATTTCATTTGTTTCTGTTCCCACAGAACAGAAGAGGGTACGCAATTTCCTTTCCCTCCGGGTTCTCAGGTCCATGGGACGACAGTGTGCGACGCCCTACTTCCTCACTCTCGCCCACGACCCATTTTGCCAGTAGCCAAGAGAGTACGGTTCGGAGACGACATTCCTCCCTACGCACCTCTGGCCAATCCCGCTTGGGACCCAGGGAGTTCGGTGAGGATGCCTCAGAACGCACCGCCTTCTGTACCATCCACCCCTACTCCCTTTCGCTGCACCACCACAGGTATGTCGATTGTACCGTTGGAGCCGCTTGCACAGCGTCTGGAGGCATGGCTCACGCTGCCCAACCTGTCTCGCTGGCTCACGCACACAATTCTACTCGGCTAAGCGATTCAGTTCGCCAGGCGACCTCCCAAGTTCAACGGCGTTCTCGAGACGTCGGTGGCAGGCCGGAACGCCCCTGTCTTGCGCGAGGAGATTTCTGTCCTCCTGGCAAAGGATGCAATTGAGCCGGTCCCTCCAGCCGAGATGAGGCAGGGGTTTTACAGCCCTTACTTCATCTTTCCCAAGAAAGGTGGTGGCCTTCGGCCAATCCTGGATCTGCGAGTCTTGAACCGGGCTTTACACAAGCTCCCGTTTAAGATGCTGACGCACAGGCCCATGATCAAATGCATTCAGCCCCAGGATTGGTTTGCAGCGATCGACCTGAAGGACCACTGGCACACAGCTGGCCTCAGGCCTTATGCAAGTATGCGTTTCCCCCAGTGAGCCTATTCGCACATACACTGTGCAAGCTCAGGGAGGACAAGGAGCAGGTCCTGCTGGTTGCGCCCCATTGGCCCACCCGGACCTGGTTTCCCGAACTCATTTCCCTCGCGACAGCACCTCCCTGGCACATTCCTCTGAGGAAGGATCCTCCTCTCTCAGGGGCTCAGCACCATATGGCACCCGCGTCCAGATCTATGGAACCTCCATGTGTGGCTCCTGGATGGGACGCGGCAAACTGCCGGTAGAGACCATCATTCAGGCTAGAGCTCCTTCAACAAGGCAAACATAAGCACTGAAATGGAGTCTGTTCGCTAACTAGTGCTCTTCTCACCGAGAAGACCCCCGATGATGCACAATTGGAGTAGTGCTTTCTTTCCCGCAAGAAAGGTGGGAGCGTAGGCTATCACCCTCCACCTTGAAAGTGTATGTAGCCGCTATCACGGCTCACCACGATGCAGTGGACGGCCGGTCCCTGGAAAAACATGATCTCATCGTGAGGTTCCTGAAGGGGGCCAGGAGGATGAATCCCTCCAAGTCACCCCTTGTGCCCTATTGGGACCTCTCTATCATCCTGGCTGGACTTCAGAGGGGCCCCTTTGAGCCGCTGGACTCAGTCGAGCTGAAGTTCCTGTCTCTTAAGACAGCGCTCCTGACCGCACTCACCTCCATCAAACGGGTCGGGGACCTCCAGGCATTTTCGGTAATGGAGAGTGCCTTGTGTTTGGGCCGGTCTACTCTCGCGTTGTCTTGAGACCCCGGCCTGGATACGTGCCTAAGGTTCCCACCTCGCCCTTCCGCGATCAGGTGGTGAACCTGCAAGCACTGCCCTCGGAGGAGGCAGATCCAGCCTTAGCGTTGCTGTGTCCCGTAAGTGCATTGCGCATATACTTGGACTGCACCCAGAGCGTCAGAAGCTCTGAGCAGTTCTTTGTCTGCCACGGAGGGCAGCAGAAAGGGAAGGCTGTCTCCAAACAGAGGTTGGCCCACTGGATAGTGGAGGCCGCCGCCTTGGCGTACCAGTCGCAAGGCGAGCCGTGCCCCCTGGGGGTGAGGGCTCACTCCACCAGGAGTGTTGCCTCCTACCATGTGTTGGCGCACGGCTTCTCCTTGGCAGATATCTGCAGAGCTGTGGGCTGGGCGACACCGAACACCTTCGCAAGATTCTACAATCTCTGCATTGAGCCAGTTTCTTCCCGTGTGTTGGGTAAGTAATGGGCAGGAAGAACTGGCCGGGTGTCACGCTTGCTGCACCATTCCCCCTCACCCGGGGATACGAGCACCTTTTTTCTCCCCCAGTTCAGTTCCCCGGACGGTGAATCCTGGTGGAATCCTCCAAGCACCCCCGGCAGTCAGACTGGGTGGAGCAGTCTGACGCCAGGCCCAGTACTGGTGTTAGCTCGCCCGGGTCTCTGGTCAGCCCCTGTACTGGGCTAGGTGTCCGTATGGCCTGATTCCCCTTCGGGTAATCCCATATGTGTATTCTTCCACGGTAAGGTTTCCCTCACGGTAAACCTGTGTCTTCTCTGTGACAGAGCTTCTGTCAGGTTCTGCTGGCAGCCCTCCTCCCTACTCCTAGGTAGGATCTGCCCCAGAGTCCAGTCGTATGTACTACTGCCCCAAGCCTGGGCCAGTCCATATCAGTGTCTCCACATGTTACCTCCCTTCGGGCAGGATGTGGCCTCCGTAGCGCCCTTCTCTGGAAGGTTCGCTTCCCTGCCGTTACGGCAAGCTGTAACAACAAATAGGAAAGACCTGAAGCTGTCTTTCACTGAAGGTCGAAATATCTTCCAATTCCGCGGGGAAAGGAACAGCGGCTTGGCTATCTCCAGCAGCGATGTACTCAGTGGTCCCGGTGGGCACCAATGTTAGCGAATTTGCGCTGGGGCGGTAGGAAGGTTGCAACCTCTTGCATGGCATTTGTCTGTCACGCACTCGCTTGTCAACATCTGCATACCACAAGGTTGTGACGGGGTTCAGTTTGTGTCACTGCGTCGAGACGCTTTTGGGGAATGCCATCAGCGATATCCAGCTCTGAATCATATGTTTAATATGCTGCAAATTAGCGCACTCTCACTCAAGGGGGAAGAACTGCAGCGCAGGCTTCCACCCCGAGAGAGCGCTAGACTGGGGAATGCAGGTGGAAATAGGGCGAACCCGTCTCCAACCCGTCCGCCAGATCTATGTGGGATCCCCGTGATCTCAATCACCGCAGTGCCTCAGCAGTAGCGGGACCGCGAGATCATAGGCACAGACACACTCGGAGCGTGCCCGGCGGGAGCACAATGCATTGCAGCGGGGAACACACGTTTATCAGCCCCTTCTTTTTTTCTCAAGAGAGCTGAGTATGCTCTTCTCTTTTATAGCTCCGCTCCCCAGATATGTTTCTCTATATAGCTTTATTTGTTTTTATTTATTCACAACATTCTTGTGCAAACGTACGTTTTTTTGAAAATGCATCGACATCCTCCCTGTCCCCCTCCTCGGAAAAAGACAGGCAGAGCATCGAGCCCTTTCTCTGGTGGGAAGAAACGCGGGGCAGGCTTCCGATCACAGAAAGCGGACGTTGGATCTGATGGGAAAGGAAGAAGATAGGGGCTTGCCCATCTTAATTCCCTCCATCTGATCCATCTGCGATTGCCACGAGCACAGCCACCGCTCTGTGTCAGTGGCAGCGGGGCAGGTACTGCGAGGATGCTGGTGAAAACTCCCTCCTTAAAGAGAGTTTCCCCCCCGGGAGCGAAGCATACGCAGTGGAAGCCACTCATAATGCGGGCAGTCGGCCCCCTCGAGAGCCGACTCTGCATGCTTCACTCCCAGTCAGATCATCGCACAAACTGTGTGTATCCCACTCGTGATATAACGTGGGCAGGGAGGAACACACAGTCTGTAACGAGATCTACTTTCGCCCTTATTTGCCTTTGATATGTCTGCTTCCTAGTATTTTGCTTTTCTCGTTCTTTCTTATTTCCTATCTTTATTTGACAAACGACAGTAAATAGACTCACAGAACATATACGTGACTGACACACACACAGATAGCTTTGCTGAATGACGTTGCTCCTCACGTGGTTTTTAAAGCTTCCTGGTCATTACGTCACCCACCCATGATGTCTTTCCCATCGTTTGTACTGATTATACATATGATTCAGAGCTGGATATCGCTGATGGGATTCCCCAAAATTGTCTCGACGCAGCTCAAAGTTCCCGAAGGGGAACTTGGAGTTTGTGGTCGCTGTCCTATCTCCAAATAAGAAGTTAATTTCTTCTGTGTTTATTTATGGTAAGCCAATCAAAGGAACAACGATGCAATTCTGTTTCTAAGTGTATCTGGCAAGCAAAGGTCAGTTATTAGGTCGCTCAAGGATGTGGCTCTATAAATCTCTCCCTTCCTGTATATTTTTCAGAGATTAGCAAAGGGGTCCTCCAGACGGAGCAGTGTCATTATTGGAGCTGGTTGACATTGACAACTCGCAAATGTTCAACAAAATAATCTTATCATGTTCCTTTGATGTGTGAGAGTCCATAGTAATGTGGGCCTGTCCACTCAAGTGCTACACAAGTATATTATATTTTGCACTTTGCTACATTTTAAAACACATTATATACTGAGTAAAAAATTAAAATGAAATATTATCTCCCTGGAAACTACTGCAGTAAATAATGGGAAGAAGAACCAACTGGCGTTAAAACCACAAGAAAGATGCAAATGGACAAGACAGGCGTTAAGGTGCAGACCCAGCTGAAAACAAAACTCTGCGTATTCGGCTGAAGTTGAACTCGAAGGAAATTAAGTGAACCCCTGGCCATATGTAAGCTCTATTATGCAGTGTAAGCTGTGTTTGCCTAGGGAAACCAAACTAGCAGCTTCCAAAAGCTCGACATCAACCCTTCAGAAGCATGTAGAAGTAAGGTACTTGCATCATTGCATTGGTGGTTAAAACGAAGCTTTGACAGTTTAGCAAAAGGTTTTGCAAAAATTTGCCAAAAAGACACTGGAGCAGGGTGTGCGATATAGTCTGCGATAATATCATAATTTTTGTTTTAATTATGTGCGATTTGAAAGGATCAGTATTCTGAATAAAACCAAAAAAAAAAACACTCCTACAGTTTGCCGTGAAATCTAGTAGATTAGTGAGCGTGCGCATTTAGAGAGCGTTATTTCACTGCATGATTCAGTCTGTTAAAATGCATTTAGAATGATCACAAAATTTAAGATATAGGGGTATAAAATGTATATATTTATATCGTGTCATATAGTAAATCAACAGCACATGGAGACTAGTAACTTTGTGCAACTAATGTTACAATTTAGGATATAAACTCACTTGTATAAGAAATACATTTACATTTACATTTAGTCATTTTGCAGACGCTTTTATCCAAAGCGACTTACAATTGGGGAATACATAAAAGAGATTAATCTTGAAGAGGCAAACAAACAGAGGAAGTACCCATAACACCAAGTCTTAGGCATTGTTCAAATAAATACAAGCTAGCAAGGGAAGGAGAGAAAGATAAAGAGAAAGATGAAGATATAGAAGAAGGGAAGGATTTATTTAAATTTTTTATGATGAAGTTTTCAGTTGTTGCTTGAAGATTGACAGGGATCCAGCATTCCGTATAGGGGTGGGAAGATCATTCCACCAGCCAGGAACGGTGAACGAGAATGTTCTGGAGAGTGATTTTGAGCCTCTCTGTGATGGTACCACGAGGCATCGCTCACTAGCAGATCTCAGACTTTTGGAGGGGATGTAGATTTGTAATAGTGAGTGGAAGTAGGAGGGTGCTGAGCCTGTGGTTGTTCTATATGCAATCATCAGTGTCTTAAACTTGATACGAGCTGCAACTGGTAGCCAGTGCAAGGAGACAAAGAGAGGTGTAACATGTGCTCTTTTGGGCTCGTTGAAGACCAGTCGTGCCGCTGCATTCTGAATCATTTGTAGAGGTTGCTCCACTCATGGTACATCAGCAAAGTTCCTTGATTGTTATGCCGGAATGAGTGTTTAGTCATAGAAAAGTTGCATCTAGAATATCGCTACTTTTCATTTTCCATCGGTCTTATTACAAGATGTAACTACAGAAGAGTCAAGCTTTAAATAAGAAAAATATCGAAATATCGGCACTGACCAAATGCTAATGGTCTAATCTGATTAAATGATCTATGCTAAGCTAAACTAAAAGTGCTACCGCCAGACACGGAGATGAGCTGAATGGATTTAAAACTTACGGTAAAACTCAACTGTTTAACTCTAGGGAAGTATTAAAATGAGCCTATTTCCAAAAAAAAGTGGAGTGTTCCTTTAATCATTTAAAAAGAGAACTGGCAGCTCAAGTAGAAATAAACATATTTATCATGAACTCTGGCATGGATACTAGCATGTATAAACCATAAGATATTTAGAAATCAATTAAACCTTTATACCTGTGTTTTGGAAAAAGGGTGGATAGATGATTCGGCTGTGGGTGCCATTTTCTTATGAGACTGGGAATTTTGGAGTTTGACAGTGCATCCATTGCAACCAGGGCCCATTATATCCAAATCCTCCAAAATTTGTATATATAAATCCTCGTTTTGTGCTCCTAATTCTAATTAACTGATGTTTAGTTTTCGTCTCTTCAATGTGCTTCTGCATAACAGTTAGCAGAAGCTAGAGGTAACAATTTTAAATATGGATTTTTTTTTTTCTAACACACACACACACACAAATTAGCTTTACAAGGCCTTTATTAACCCCACGTGGAGAAGTTTTAATGATGAATTTATGCACTTTTATTGGGCTTTCATTCACTGTTATTATAAAGCTTGGAAGAGCCAGGCAATTTGTTTTTATATAATTATAATTGTATTCATCTGAAAGAAGATGGTCATATACACAAGGGATGTCTTGAGGGTGAGTAAAACTAGGGGTCATTTTTGTTTTTGGGTGAACTATTCCTTCAGTTCAAAAATGTGATTAAATTAGTAACAAAACCACGAGAAAGGCATACAAAAGTTATGCTGTGATCTTCAGCAAAAAAAACAAAAATTACAAAAATTAAACAGACAATATGGTGTCTAAAGTGTAATACAATATTAACTTATTTATTAAATTATATTATGAAATCATTATCATATTTGAAATTGTGCAGACATGGGAAACAAGCATTCTTGCTTGTGTGATATTGGTAAACTTGTATCATATGATTAAAATATAAGAAAAAAAAACATACATGTCATAAACTGAGCCAGAAACAACAGGTAAGTGGATAATCAGGTTATCTATCGACAGGAATGAATGAAGATAGTGAGGATCAAATGGCAGGTGAAGACATGGTTGAAGAGACCGTTCAATGAGCTTAGTTGAATGCTGATGGTGGGTTGTTTTTGCAGGAATGAAGGAGAGTGGGACCAGGAACTGAGGAGGCTATGCTGGAGAGTAGCGGAATGAAGGTTTGGAGTCCAAAAGTGTAAGAATTCACAGAGAGTCTGGGAACTGTTCAAGGTAGCGAACGGTAGACTGGACAGTGAGTGACAGGATGGAGCGTGCTTTTGAATGGTGTCTTGATTGCAGGGGACAGGTAAGGGGAATCAGAACTCTGGAGATTGTGAACGGGTGATTGTGGTGGCTGGTGACTGAGGTGAATCCCTGACAATACAGGAGCATTTTTGCCCTCATATCTTTTAGGACATATAGAATTTTAGGACATATGACGGGATTCTAATAGACTACATCACGCAACGAGACATCGTCCTGCATGCAATGTAAGATGATGGTCTGGGGCGGGGCGAGTGAATATTATGAGTTAATCATTTTAATACGTTTTTTTTTCAGAATGAATTGCACCATATTAGCATGATACATTGAAAACTAAAGCTAAATATGTGATGTAGGCAAACACACTTTTAGCGATTCAGGTTTTTGGACTGCATTGGTGTACAGTTCCAGTAAAGTAGCCTACGCCAGATTGTGGTAGTGTGCTGTGAAAATTGCATTAAGCATATTTTTTGGGCAGCTTTTCACTGATTTGCATAAACCCATTGGTGCTAAAACAATGCAGACAGCGATAGCAAGTAAATGCTGCTATAATCAAATGCATTTTATTCTTAGTGAATTCACTCCTGTTACATTCAATATTGACACCCTCACAAGAAAGACCTTGGTTTTCTAAAGTTAAGCCAACAACCTCATTAGTGTATTTAATCTCATGCTCATATAAACTGGTCTCTAAAACCAGACAAAAGGAACAAAGGAGAGGAAATGGATGAGATTTGTCTCCAGGTTGCAACATTCAGCCACGTTCAGAATTATTTTAGCCCGCTAACCAAATAGAAAATTGCATCACATAATACAGATCAGCCTGACAATATAGAAACGTAGGCTGATTTGTGCCACTCTTTCCTTACAGGCTGAGGGCCCGAACACTGGAGGTTGTGCCACTGCCAACCTCGCTCTTTCTCTGAGCTGTGAAACCTCAACACAGATAATGGCACTCGCTGGCTGTCTTTCAGGAGAGCAGGGGGAAGTGGGCCACAGCCAACCCTGGGCTATGCAAATCCATCCGCTGTTTGATCTTGAATTCTAATCTCAATAAATTGAAACGTGTCTCTCTCACTTGCTTTTCTGTTTTCATTATTTTCTTCTTTTCTCCTTTGTTCTGCTTTCTGCTGGCTGTGTCAGTCACATGCACACGTGCACATCAGCCTGTAGCACTGTGGGTTATGACCACAAGTTGTGATTCACAGTTGGACTATCATTTTCCACACTGAACAATGCTAACAAGCTTTTCAATGAGTCTTTGGGGAACACAAGGTTCTGTTCCTTTTCAGACATGTGCTTACATTAAACTCTTGCATGTGAAATAAAAGCAATATGTGGAGTGAGCATCAGCAAGTATTTTTTTCTTTCATTCAAAATCATGGCTTTGGAGCGCAGGACGGCTGTCAGTCAAAATAACATAATACTAATAATAATGAACAATAATGAAGAGCTCTTTTCCAAAACGCTATAAATCCATTTTAATAGTTTTCATGAAAAAGACATTTTTTACCTAGACCCATACATTTTGTTAATATTCAATTTATCCTGTTAAAATGGTCTGTTGGCTCAGTCTGAACATGTTAAACTCGAACCCGGGTCTCCGGGTCTCCTAACCCTCCACCTGCCTGCTCCTGCCTCCTCTACAGCTGTCATCTATCAGCCCCTCTGCTCGCCCTCAGCCAACCATTTGTACGTTGCGAGCTCCGCGGGTCTGCCATCCTCCATTGTCATCATGGCTGGAGAATCCCTTGCCTTCGCCTCCAGCCTAATCCCAGACTCCACTTCGGCCCATCGATCCATCGGCTCCACCATGGCCCGGCAGTCCACTGGCTCCGCCGGGCTCCCTTGTCGCTCCAGCTCCACCTTGGTCAAGCATCAACCATCCTGCACCTCGTCCCTCCGGCTCCGTCAGGCTCCCCCATCCCCTAGGCTTCATCTTGGTCCTCTGTTGCTCCGGCTCCACCCCGCCTTTTGGATCCACGCGTCGGTCATCGGAACCATCAGTTCCACCTCGCCCATTCCGGATCTTCCCTATCGCCCTGGCTCATCAGCTCTCCATCTCCGCCTCGGGCTCCTCCACCACCTGCTCTGCTGCAGTCGGTTAGCCCCCTGGAGTCATCAGCCCTTCCTCCTCCATGGATCCTCCTTCCGTCGGCTCCAGCGTGAGACGCAATTATGGCTGTGGCCTGGGTCCCGCCTAACTCCTCCTGCTCCAAGCCCCTCCTGTCTCCGTCTGTTCAAACCTGGTTCATCCTGTCGTCTCCCAGGCTCCCTGGACTCCCTGCTCCACCAAGGCCTCCTGAATTGTCTGATCCACCCTGGAAGCCTTCCTTGTCCCTGTCTTGCACCAGCCTCCAGGGTGATTTCCTTCATTTAGTTGTTAATTTAAAGTGAGATCTGTTCCAGTTTCTTCATCTGTGTCTAATGTCAAACCTTGTGCTCTGTGTTTCCCAGGTTGGATTATTAAAGACCCTTGTTTTGTGTTATCTACACATATCCTTGTTCCTCCCGTAAGAAGCTTGTGACAGTTATTAAAGCTGCATTTAATTAAACTAATTTAAATAAGAAATGTTGCATTGTTGAAATGTTGCAATTACTAAAACCGAAACCGAAATAAAAAACACATGTAAATATTAATTTATTTATTTTAGCAAATGTATTTTATAGTATGACAGTTTATTAGCTTATTCATTAGCTAAATGTATCTCTGTTTAGTTTTACCATTTAGCTAATAATGAAGTTCATATCGACCTGACATTTTTAGCAAAAGGTCTAACTGCTAGTACTACTAACATCTTAACAGGCTTTAAGCTACTAAGCAGATCTATGGAATTTTATTTCAAACACTTGACCCTAAAATGTGTCCAATTAGCATATTAACCTTCCCCTATTTGCATGTCTAAAGAGGCATGCAGGAATTATAGAGATACGCTTGTGTTGTTTGGGTCCAACTGAAGCGTTTTTATAATGAGCATGTGATAAAGAGGTGTGGGGCTGCTCTCCTGCCAAACTATCTGCAGAAGCCTCAGTGAGGGTCCGCCAGGGAGGTGTTGAGTTACAGTCACAGGTGAAGGTAGGACAGTCTGCCAGGGGTGTTTGGAAGGCACGCTATTGGAACAAAATGTAGTAAAGAAGCAAAGCAGGACAGGCAGGTTGGCAGACACTGAGACAAGAGCCAGCGTGTGCCACCATCTATATTTCAGCCAATGTAGGAAAAAGTGTTTTAAAGGTTAAACAATAACAAAAACCTGTTAGGGAAATCACCAATTCTGAAGTTTAAATTTGGTTTGTCAAACTGAGTTGCACCCAGACTTATTGTTAATTTGCAGTCTCTTTGTAGTTATTTGGTTTAATTGGTTCCCTAGATTGTATCTCCAGATGTGTCCAGTCTTCTTGTTAGCTTCGCTATGTATACATAGCCCAGCGGTTCAGTCTGTCTCTGTCAGTTGTTTTCTTTGTATTTTGCAAAAGGTGCTGCATTCTCTGTCCCTGTATGGATTATTTTTGTTTGTGTCTTTTGAAAAAATTTGGCAGACTCTGGATCTCTGCTTCTTTTCTGCATCTGACTTGCAAGCCATGACAGTTAATTTAAATAAAGCTGCAATAAAATACAAATATTAGATAAAAAAACTAAAACAAAAACTTTTACTAAATGAAAAAAAGTATGTTTAAGTACTAAAATTACTGAACATATAATTTTTTTATAATTTGTATTTATATATATATATATATATAATTTATACAAAATATTAAAGGATTTAAAAAAAATAAAAAAATAAATGTTATACAAGTCATGCATAGCATAGAGGGAAGCAGGAGTTTACTTAGGAAGTTATCAAACTGATGTATATGTTTTTGCAAAGAGTCAAACAATTTGATATTATTTATTAGTAAACTGCTTTTATGTCTAGTACATGGTGACTGTTTGACTAATTTAAATTATATCCATTTAGTCATGAAATACCACATGCAGTGGCTAAATTATTTTATACATCAATTTACAGAAGCTAAAATAAATTATTGAATGGAAATCGCAACCATTAATGCATTGTATCCTAACGGATGAAAAAAAAAAAGGCCATTAAAGTCATCATGTACATAGGAATTTACCTGTAGACTGAAAGTCAGATATCTTCTCTTTTCAGAAATGTGATTGTCAGTGATTATGTCACATCTCACAAGAGTTTCACCTTCAATGTAAACAGACAAATTGATTGTTGCTTTGGTTCCAGTTGGCCTCTTCTTTACGTTCAGTGTCATTTCTTCTGACTGCCACCTTTCTGCTTCTCTATAGGGCTCAAGGCCATTATACTGCACATTTATGCAGCTGAAAGCCAAAAAGTTGGAAAGGCTCAGCTTTGTATGAAATAGTTAATCCATATTTAATATGATTTGCTTTCAACAACAATGGCATGCTACATGTGCCCTCAGTTAGGCTGTGTGTTTTTGCAGATCGTTAGAGTTAAAGATGGTTTAAATGTACAACATTCTGTTATGTCAGCAGACATTGTTTCTATACATTTATGAAGTTGTGCTTGTTATATCTATAAATCAAATTAATGTGAATTAACTGCATGAATATTTGCTTCAAAGCTTCAGGTAATTAAGACAAATTAAGATAGATAGATAGATAGATAGATAGATAGATAGATAGATAGATAGATAGATAGATAGATAGATAGATAGATAGATAGATAGATAGATAAATAGCATACGATACTTAAAAAAATATATGTACAGTGTATGTAAATGGTTAATTTGAAATGTGTGTATATATACTTTTAGCAATCTTTTTTTAATTTTATGATTGAACATAAATAACAGTGACTGACTAGTGGTCTGTCCGAGTTTTAGCTCTTTGTTGTTGCCCTCCATATAACAAATGGCCTGTGCTGTTTTGAATCCATTAGTGCTGTGTATGTCCATTCCATCAACAAGTTTGAGGCTTTCAGTTATGAAATTTCTTAATAATATGATGTACCTTCTGAAATTTTATATGGACAATGGTGCATTACATTTAGCAGAATTACTAGCATTTTTAGGAATACTTGTCAGCATTTTGTCTGTTGTGCTGTCCTGTTAACCAGTTTTCATTCCTTGTTAGCCACACAGCTAACATTGCTTGACCATATAAAAAAATGTATTAACACATATATTCCTCTATTTAGATACTTATACTTCGGGCCATAAATAAAAAGCATTTACTGTAAATTCATCAAGTTTTTAATCCATTCTTCCAACAATAAAAATATTGGCTTCAATCTTTCACACTGCAAAAAAAAAAACGATACACATCTCCATGCTCAAAACAAAAAAGACATTCATCTTACTGTTGAGTCAATATGTGCCCTATGTCTATTAGTAGTTACTATTCCATGTACTAAATGCCATTGAAGATCACCAGTTCTCTTATTAATAAGACATTTATATAAAGTCCTCTAATTGCCCTTAGGTGACCCATCACACATCTCTATCCCTTGTCATTTAGATTCTGGAACACATTTTAATGACTCAAAATGCATAAATTTTACACAAGTATGATACAATGCTCTCTTTCCTGTGTCAGCAAACAAATTAAGTTCTGGAGTTTTAAAACTCAACAGCTTCCCCTCATCTTCTGCACTTGTCTCCACAGATGCACTTACCCCTACATTTGGAAATTCAACCATCACATTAATACTTTGCTGTATTGTTTCCTCCTCTTTCAACAATTCTGTAAATGTTGGTGGTATTGCAGACATGAATTCATTCCTTAATCTTTCCGCAACATGGAGTTATTTAATACCAAGCTTTGATGCAATATCCTTTGAAGACAACCATTCACTCTTACTCCAAAGATGAGAAACTTTTATAAACTTGGCTTTGACCATAGCATCTTGCATGGAATGGAAGTTCAAGCTTTTCATAGGTAAAGCCAGATTATAAAGAAGAGTTTCTTCTTTAATCCATTATCCACTTACAATACCTTGTTCTCGAACAATTCTCAAAACATTCCATGATTTTAAAACTGACCTATAAAAAGGAGTTATTTCAGCTAATATCACATAATTTAAATTTATTAAAAACAAGTATTGGTCTAATCCCAGTCGTCCTCCTTTCCTCAAAAGACCACAAGCCACAGACATCTTCCCCATACAAAAGTCTCTGGGCAGCTTGTAATCTAAAAGCAGCAATCCTACAACCAATATCAATTAATCCTTGCCCCCCTTAATTAAGAGGCAAGTAGAGTACAGCAGGTCTCAGCCAATGCTGTCTGTCCAGAAGAAGTCAACAAGACATCTTTGAATTTCCTTAATGACAACAGCAGGTGGGTCCAATACAGTCATTTTATGCCATAAAGTTGAAGCAACAAGATTTTTGACTATTAGGAGCCTCCCCCTATAGGACAGCTGTTTTCCTTATATGTCCCAGAACCTAAAACACTCTTAGAAACTTAAATCCATCTCTTCTCCAAATAACATTATTAGGCAGCTGTGGGACATTAAATCTCTCTGAACCACACCATAAGGCTTCACTTTTTGTCCAATTTATTTTTGCTGATGATGCTCTTCCATAACATTTTAGATTCTCTAAAACAACTTTAATATCCTCACTGTTCCTAATTATTACAGTTACGTCATCAGTTTAAGCTGATAATTTTACATAATTTAAAATATTTGACCCCTCAATATGTGTACCAGTCAACTGCTCTCTTAATTTGCACAGTAGGGGTTCAATTACAAGACTATTCAGTTGCCCTGAAAGAGGGCATACTTGCCTTATTCCTCTCTTTACTTTAATAGGAACACTTAAACCTCCATCTATTTTGACCATACATTCAGCTTCATTGTACAATAAATTAACCCATGCGATAAAACCATCTCCAAAACCAAACTCCTTCAGTAAATCGTACAAATAAGCATGTTCAACTCTGTCAAATGCCTTTTCTTGATCAAGAGATATTAACCCCAAATCATTTTCATTATATATTGCATAATCTATTATATCTCTTATTATAAATGAATTATCCTTAATACATCGCCCCTTTACACAATATGGTTGTTCTTTCATGATTAATACACCCATATAATTATTCAATCTATTGGCAATACATTTCGAAAATATTTTATAATCCACACACATTAATGCAACAGGTCTTCAATTCTTCAAACAAAACAAATCACCTTTCTTCGGTAACAAAGACAATACTGCCCTGTTACAACTTCTAGGTAAAGACCCAGTCTGTATTGAACTTAAAAGCATTTCAAAATAATATTTTCCAATCACATTTCAAAAATGTTTATAAAACTTAGATGAAACCTATCTAGGCCAGGAGCTTTCTCTGATGATAAACCTTTTACAGCTTGTGTAACTTCTTGAAACGTAATTGGTAAATCAATCACCTCCTGTTGTTCAGGTGTCAGCTTTTTAAGACATGAAAATAATAAATCCATACATCTAGAATCCGTGTCATTAGCTCCATAAAAATCAGAATAAAAATCGACAGCAATTCTTCTAATTTCATAAGAATCACATGTAATAACACCATCATCTTTTTTTAAAACCAACCATAAATTTTCCTTGATTAATCTTTTGTTCTAAATTGAAGAAGAATTGTATAGGACCATCAATGTCTTTGTTTTGGATACATCACACCCTAACAAGGGCACCTTTCCCTTTATCATATAATAAATTATTTAACCAAAGCTTTTTTTTTGTCCAATTGAAGTCCATTCCTCGCCATCATGTCCTCTATATCAGAAATCTCAGCCTCCAATTCCTTTATCCTGGTCTATAATGTCCTTTTTGAATATGATGAATATTGCTGACAGAAAACTCTAATTTGCACTTTTCCAATGGCCCACCATTGTTTAATATCAGCATAATTCGCTTTTTGCATTCACCACATTTCCCAAAACAAATTATCACAAAAAACATTATCTTGTAAAAGTTTCTTATTAAAATACCAGTACAAACTCCTTTTACTTTCTTTTAAAATAACAAATCCATTGTGATCATTTTATTATCTGAAATTATATTTGGAATAATATTCACATTGCCCACTCTGTTTCTTGAGTCACCAGTAATATTAAATCGATCCAATCTAGCAGCATGAACTTTACCATCTGTGACTTTTACCCAAGTGTATTAAGCAATTATTTTTTTATTCTCAAAACATCTTCAAGATTCACATTTTTAACCACATTATATAATACTAGTGCTGATTTTTGGTGAGGTTCCTCAGCATTTCTATCTACAGTTGCATTTCAATAAATTAGAATGTCGTGGAAAAGTTTTTCCATTTATTTCATTAATTCAACTCAAATTGTGAAACTCGTGTATTAAATAAATTCAACGCACACAGACTGAAGTAGTTTAAGTCTTTGGTTATTTTAATTGTGATGATTTTGGCTCATATTTAACAAAAACCCACCAATTCACTATCTCAACAAATTAGAATACTTCATAAGACCAATAACAAAAAGTTTAGTGAATTGTTGGGTTTGTGTTAAATGTGAGCCAAAATCATCACAATTAAAAGAACCAAAGACTTAAAAAGAGACCAACCTTAGGTCTGTATTCAAAAGCATTCATGAATTATAACAATTTAACTTTAAATAGTGCACTTTCAAGTTTTTCAAAAAGGGGGGGTGACAGTTAAGGGGTTAAACTACTTCAGTCTGTATGCATTGATTTTATTTAATACACAAGCTTCACAATTTGAGTTGAATTAAGTTGAACTTTTCCACAACATTCTAATTTATTGAGATGCACCTGTATGCTACTAAATGAATTCATACTTTTGAATTCTGCAAGGGTGCTTTAAAATAATACAAATGTGACAGCAAAGACATTTACAATGTTATAGTCAAGTCAAGTCACCTTTATTTATATAGCGCTTTTAACAATACAAATTGTAACAAAGCACTGCACAATATCAAAATAGGCAAATTGTGTCAATAATGTAAAATGACAGGATTTAACACTCAATTTATCAGCTGAATGCATTTCATTATTTAATTTAGTAATGGCATTGTCCAGCTTATAAAATGTTTCTATTTCAAATAAATAGTTCTGTTGAAGGTCTGTTCATATTAAATGTATTTATAAAATCTAAATAATAAAATAGTATATGCCCACACATGTTCTGTAAACTATGTTAATAAGATCAAATTGATCAAACAACAGGATAGAGACATTTATAATGTAAAAATAAAACCTTTCTAAAAATATATAAAGCAGCACAACTAGTGTGGTGATGAGTCAGAAGCGTTTGGATCCATTTGCAGCTTTTAATAAGAATAGTCAGACAGTACAGGGTCAAATACCGGCAAGGCAGAACAGCAGGGGATAGACAGAGACAAGGTCGAGTACCAGGCAGAGGGTCAGGGCAGGCGGCTAGCATACACAGTTCAGGAGAAACGATCCACCAGTGGGTTTTAGAAGTGATATATGGAATATGGGAGAAATGCGATAATTAGAAGGCAATTCCAAACAAAATAATACTGGAGAGATTTGTCTAGAAATTTTGATGGGACCAACATACCTGGGACTGAGTTTTTTACATGGAAGTCGGAGGCGCAGATCCTTGGTTGACAGCCAGACCCATTGGCCTGGGGTGTATTCGGGGTTGGGGCGTCGATGTCGGTTGGCCTGTTGTTCTTGACGTCTTACGGCATGAAGTAGATTGGTATGAGCCCGGTCCCAGACCTCCTCGCTCTGTTGTAACCAGTCCGTGACTGAAGGTAGTTCGGTGGGTTCGCAGACCAGGGAAACAGTGGAGGTCGGAAGCCCAGAATGCATGTGAAAGCGGTCATACCTGTGGCGGGTTTCACCAAGAATTTTGAGCATATTCCGCCCATAGCAGATACCTGCTCCAGTCTGATTGTTGTCGTTGACAGTAAGATCTGACGAATCGTATCACTTCCTGATTCAGGCACTCCGTTCGTCCACTGGATTGAGGACGATATTGACATTGAGATTTCTGAAAAAAGCAGACCATACCCTAGAAGTGAACTGGGGACCCCGATCAGATACGATGTCTTCAGGTAGTCTATAGAAACGGAACACATGGTTGCAGAGCAGTTCAGCAGTTTCGAAGGATGTGAGAAGTTTAGGCAAGGGAATCAGACGGCAGGCTTTGGAGAATCGATCTACAATGGTAAGTATAGTGGTGTTAACTTGGGAATTGGGTAGGTCGGTGATGAAATCGACGGCAATGTGAGACAAAGGTCGGCGTGGTGTAGGTAGGGGGTTGAGTAAACCGGCTGGAAGCTGTTGAAGGGATTTGGATGTGTTGCATGTGATACAGGTTTGGATATACTTGGTGGTGTCAGTCAGCAATGTGGGCCACCAAAACCGGTTCCTGAGCAGGTTTTCAGTCGCTGTGATTCCAGGATGACCTGAACTGAGCGTTGTGTGTACTTGGGATAGTAGTCGTGGTCGAAGGGATTGAGGGACATAGGTGAGGTTAGCAGGGCACTCAGAAGGTGGCGGATTTTGAAGATTCAGGTGTTTGATCTCAGTCATGATGTCCCACTGTACTGGAGCTAAGAGCAGTTTTCCGGGAATTATGTTGTCGCTGGAATTGGGTTGGACCGTTTCCTCCTCCTCAGTTTGGCGGGAGAGCGCATCAGCCTTGGTGTTCTTGGTGCCTGGTCAGTATGTTACTGTGAACCGAAACCTTGTGAAGAACAAGGACCATCTGCCCTGTCGGGGATTTAAGTGCTTAGCTGAGCGTAGATACTCCAGATTCTTATGATCCGTGAGAACAAGGAATGGGTGAGTTGCTCCCTCCAGACAATGACGCCACTCTTCAAGCGCTAATTTCATCGCAAGAAGTTCACGGTTGCCAACGTCGTAATTCTGTTCCGCATCTGTTAGTTTGCGAGAGAAAAAGGCACACGGATACATTTTTGCTGGTGACCCATGCTGTTGGGACAGTATTGCCCCTACCCCCGTGTTCGAAGCGTCGACCTCCACGATGAACTCACATTCCGGTTCAGGGTGTCAAAGAATGGGTGCGGAAGTGAACTGGGTCTTGAGTTCAGTGAACGCTTGACATGACTCTGGTGACCAAGTTATTCTGGCAACGTGACGTTTAGTCATGGTTGTCAGAGGAGCGGCGATCGAACTGAAGTTTCAGATAAATCGCCTGTACAAAATTAGAAAATCCTAGAAAGCGTTGCAACTCTTTGACTGTCTGGGGTTGTGGCCATTCCAAGACCGCTTTGACCTTCCTCTCGTCCATTGCTACCCCCTCTTGGCTGATAACGTAACCGAGGAACGAAGTGATGGTCTGATGGAACTCACATTTTTCAGCTTTGGCATAGAGTTGGTATTGCATAAGGCGTTTCAGCACTGATCTGACATAACGAATGTGTTCCTCCAGAATGTTTGAATAGATCAGTATGTCGTCAATGTACACGATTACCCATCTGTCGAGCATATCACGGAAGAAGTCATTCATGAACGACTGGAACACTGACGGACTGTTGGCAAGGCCGAAGGGCATAACCAAGTATTCATAGTGCCCACTAGTGGTCGAAAAGTCCGTTTTCCATTCATCCCCCTCCCGTATACGCACCAGGTTGTAGGCATTGCGTAGATCTAACTTGGTGTAATACTTGGCCCGGCGCAGCTGTTCTAGTGTGGCAGGGACCAGGGGCAATGGAAGACGGGATTTAATTGTGATATCATTGAGGCCGCGGTAATCAATGCACGGCCGCAAGCCTCCATCCTTCTTCTTTACAAAGAAAAACCCGGCTGAGGCAGGAGAGGTCGAGGGTCTGATGAAACCTTTGGCTAATTCCTCCTCAATGTAGAGCTTCATGGCTTCTGACTCTGGTTGTGATAGTGGGAAAATTCTACCTTTAGGAGGAATAGCACCGGGCATCAAGTCTATGGCACAATCGACAGAACGGTGATTAGGGAGTTGAGATGCCCCTTTCTTACTGAACGCCTCAGTGAGATCAACGTACTCATCGGGCAGGTGTAAACCCTCCGTACTCTGAACAGGCGGGGAAGATGCATGACTTGAGGCTTGGGGAATCTTTAAGAGACAGTGTTCATGGCAGGTAGAGCCCCATTGAACAATCTGTCCTTCTCTCCAAGAGATGTGTGGATTGTGTGTGCGCAGCCAGGGAAGTCCAATAATTATAGAGTGATTAGGTGAATGGATGACGTAGAATTGGATGAATTCAGTGTGCAGGATTCCTATTTGCAACTTGACTTCTTCGGTGATGCGTAGAACCCTTCCTTCACCGAGAGGGCAGCCGTCTAGCGCCTCCACTGCCAGGGGGGAGTCACAGGAGGTCAGTTTCAGTTTATGTTGCAGGGTGAAATCTTGTGATATAAAGTTACCGGCTGCCCCTGAGTCTATCAAAGCAGTCTTGGTAATTATCTTGTTTCGGATAAACAATTTGACCGGTAACTTAATGCTTAACGCAGAAGTTGTGCAATGGGAGTTGACACCTATCGAGAACTGGACAATGGACGGGCCGGAGACTCTCATGTGTTCTGCATGCAGTGTTCTCGTTCCACCGGTGTGAGGTGAGTGAATCCAAGTTGCATGGGCTCGGCTACGGTGGTGGTTTCTGGCATATAGCGGGGCGTGGCTCAAATTGAACGTCGAGAACGGATCAGATTGTCAATTTGGATGGCGAGATCAATGAACTCACTCAAGCTCTTTCCCTCATCCGGGCAGGCCAGCTCTGACTGCAGTTCTAGATTCAGTCCCCTCCGAAACAAGAGCTTTAGCGTGTCCTCTACCCATGTAGTCTGAGCCGCGAGTGTTCGGAATGATAGGGCATATTCTGCAGCCGATTTTCTCCCTTGAGAGAGAGTCAACAGTTGGTCACCCACACTTCTCCCCTCGGCTGGATGTTCGAAAACCTCCTGGAAATGTTGGAGGAATATATTGAAGGTAGGAAATGATGAACCGTCCATCCTCCAGACAGCGGTGGCCCACTCCAGCGCCTTCCCGGTAAGTAACGAGCAGACAAAATCAATGCGGCTTGAGTCTGTGGGGTACAGCGAGGGCTGTTGGTTAGTGAAAAGCAAACATTGGAGTAGGAAGCATTTGCATCTGGCGGGTTCGCCATCAAATTTCTCGGGGAAAGCAAGTCGTGGGCTGATTGGGGGTGTCTGGGCAGTTAGGAAGCTACTGCAGATTGGGACCTGCTGAGCGGCGGCTTCAGGGGATGATACGCTGAGTCCTTGCAGTGCTCTGAACAATTCCTCGGTCAACGTAGAAAGCCGGGTTAATTGTTGTTGGTGCAAGGTGAGCTGTGAAGCCTGTGCAGTTAGCTCTGTGGATAACTGCAAGAGAGCTGCTGGATCACTGTGGGGCGAAGTCTTCTGTGGTGATGAGTCAGAAGCGTTTGGATCCATTTGCAGCTTTTAATAATAGTCAGACAATACAGGGTCAAATACCGGCAAAGCAGAGACAGCAGGGGATAGACAGAGACAAGGACGAGTACCAGGCAGAGGGTCAGGGCAGGCGGCTAGCAAACACAGTTCAGGTGAAACGATCCGAGGTTGGGGCAGGCAGAAAACAATCAGAATAACAGGCAACGGTCCAAGGTCAAGCACACAGAAATCAAACACGGGTATAACGCTCAGAAAAGACAGCCGGGGCAAATCAAGCCTTCGCAAAGAGTCTGTGTGTTTGTGTGGCTTATATGTGTGTGTGTCAATGAGCTGCAGGTGTGGATGATCAGTCAGTCCCAGGTATGAGGAATGATGGGAACTGGAGTCCAATTGGAGATGGTTAATATTCAGGGGATGGCTCCATCTTGTGGTGCGAGGAAGGCGGTACAGGAGCCTCCTCTGTAACAACTAGCTATATTAAGATAATATTATCCCAATATGGCATTATAGCAGAGTTACCAAGGAAAAAGCCCTTTAACACCACCACCTTCACCGTTACAGTGATTTTCATTAGCACATACTGTATCTAATAATTTATTTACATCAGACAGTACTCTTTTTTTTATATATTTACATCAGACAGTACTCTTTTTTGTTCAGTATCGTTTTTGTTTAATGTGTTGAGACTTGCTGAAATTGCGTTTGGTCTCGTACTGTATCGCGTCTCTTGTCAGTGTCTACGCTTGCTTGGACATTTGTTGTGATAAACAGGAAAGTGTATTCAGCTGAATTCAAATAATGTAGTGATTTGTTAGACGGGGTTAAAAAAGGTTAGTATATTGCAAAGAGTGTAAAGACCATCTACTCCACCGGGCAGGGACACCGGGATATAAGGGATATAAGTATCACTTTTTATTTATCCTCTTTCCTACTACTCGTTTCACTTCTGTTTTAGTTTTTATAACCAATTATTTATATTCAAAACAGAAGTATACTTAGGCCTTTAGTGTTGTGTTAGAATCTTTATTATACCTTCTCATACCTTTTCTTGATTTAATATTTTGACTTGTTTTTAGCTTTATTTTTTGTTTTCATTTAAATGTATAGTTTTGAAATATTTGTTGCATGCATTTGAATTTTTCTTAAATTTCTTTATCTTTGAAATGATTTCTAATGAATAAACTTGTTTTGACAGAGCAACAGAATCACTTTATTCTTGCTGAAAGTGGTGAACACCCTCCCAGAACCCAACATGTGCCATTAACCCCCGTAACTGCTACGTAATCACGTTTCTTTAAAGGAATATACACCCATTACATCTCCCCTTTTCAGTTTTTCTCTGAACAGCATTAAATATGCCTTAACATTTCTCGTTGGTATTAGGGCATTTTCAACATCTTTAAACAAAACAAAACAACTTATTTCTTAATTTCTATTAAGCATACATGGCTAGCCTATTTTCCTTCTTTCTCCTTTTTTTTCACAAATCTAATCTTTCTACTGGTTTACTTATTCTGCCAGATCTAATCAACAGTCCTGTTTGTGTCAATGGGGGTTGAGAAAAAGTTGTCCCAGTGTTCCATATCGACTCAGGCTGCTGTTCATCTCTATGTTCACCAAAGTCACAGTGTTCCGATAAATCATAGAGAGTTCTAATAAAGGTTTCAGCCTTTTCACCAGGGCGCTGTACTCTTTGTTAAAAGCAGGCTCGCTCGTGAATCACGTTTCATTTAGGGAAGAAGTACTCGTCGTTTTTTCTTAACACAACGTCGAATTTCTTCTTGTCACCCTCCTCATTAAAGGTGAATGATTTAAATATGTGTTCAGCTTCATTTCCCATGGCATAGATCAATGAACTGACCTGGTACTTCCCCATCTTCTTTATCCAATTTGGTAGCACTACGAAAATGCTGAAAACATTGTTTCCAGTCAGCCCAATCATTTGGACGATGAAATGGAAAACACTCCGGGGGGTTGAATTTTGCCTTCACTCCGAGGCGTGTGCTCGTCAAGCACTTCTGAGACCATGTAATAATTGAACAAACTTGTTTTGACAGAGCAACGGAATGACTTTATTCTTGCTGAAAGTGGTGAACACCCTCCCAGAACCGAACATGTGCCATTAACCCCCGTAACTAGTACTACCTAATCACGTTTTCTTAAAGGAATACACCCATTACAATCTTCTTAAATGTGTATATCTAATATTTATTTACAATTTTAATTGTAGTTATTTTTTCTCATGTGTAAGTCGCTTTGGATAAAAGCGTCTGCTAAATGACTAAAAGTAAAGTAAAGTACCTGATGAATAACTATAAATTAGTTAGTGGAAGTATATGTGCGATATGTTGCTGCTTGCCTTGGTTGAAGTATCTCTTGTTCAGTTCTCCAGTGCTGTGAGAGTGCGTTACACTATGACTGATTATTTGATCTCCTCCAGGGTTTGAGACCTGCTGATTTTCCCAAGAACTCTACAAGGTAAACCCCATGGTGTCGGATGCTTAATTGTCTTTCTGTGGGAAGGTAAGAATCATTATCTGTGATGGATTGAATTGAACTTTCAAGGGCAAATTAAATGTCTGAGAAGGTGAATGTTTAATTCTTGATCAGGGCAAAGCTGATATTAAGTACAGTGCTCAGCATAAATGAGTACAGCCCCTTTGAAAAGTAACATTTTAAACAATATCTCAATGAACACAAAAACATTTTCCAAAATGCTGACAAGACTAAGTTGTATATAACATCTGTTTAACTTATAACATGAAAGTAAGGTTAATAATATAACTTCGAGAACAAAATGTTCAAAAAAATTAGTACACCCCACTGAAAGTCTCTGGAGCAAAGCTAAATTTTAGACTACAAATGTCTAATTTAACAAGAATTCAACCACAGGTGAGTCTGATTATTCATTACACAGGTGGTCAGCAGACAGTTGACTATAAAAGGGTGTTACTTAAAGAAAACCCCTTCCCATTTCATGCTGTCAGCAATGGCACCACTTGGAAGAGAAATGTCACAAGACCTGAGAAAGAAAATAATTTATTTACACAAGAAAGGTGAAGGCTACTGAAGGATTACAAATTTTATTTTAAATGTTTAATTTAGATACTTTAATTACTAAGAAAGTGTATCAGGAAATTCAGGTGTTTGAGAACGCTTCCTGACCATTTGAGCTCGACAGCTGTGCTTTTGTCTCTATGATAATGTTAAGATCAATGGGTCAGACTACTGAGAGATTCAACCTTTGATCTGCAAATGACTTTGTCCTGGCCAGATGTGGATTCGTTAGGTTTATTGCCCTCAGATGTATGTTTATTTGATGTTTTGTCTCAACCTGTAAAAGTCCCTCCTCCAAAATACCTATAAGATACCCTGTAAAAATGACTTAAGATGAGATCTTCGATGACTACAGATAACAACACATGTCATAGAATAAAGAAATTCTGCTGACGATCGAATCCGAAGTCTCCTGGTCTTCTCTTCTGAGTTTTCTACACTTTAGAAGAACAGAGTTTTCAACAGATGCTGCCGTGAACCCGGATAGAGTTCCAGCTTTCTCACCTGAAAGACTTCAAGCTCAAACAAAGATCTGCATCTTTTGGAATCCAGCGAAACTTCAAACTGAACAAGGATTCCCAGACTGAAATTTTCTCTCTGGTGAGTGCTGTCTCTAATCCGAAAGAACCTAAGACCAGTACAAATTTTTGTATCCTCTGTGCCGTCAGAGAAGAGTTAACATACATCTGTAGGGTTTTGTTTAACTAAAGGTTATCCTCTGTCTTCAGACAGGGAAGAGTTTATCCTCTGTTCTTGTAGGCAGGGAAGGTTATCCTCTGTTTTCAGGCAGGGAAGGTTGGCATTACGTGCTAATTTTTGGTTTATCCTCTGTTCTTTCAGGCAGGGAAGGTTAGCATTACGTGCTAATTTTTGGTTTATCCTCTGTTCTTTCAGGCAGGGAAGGTTAGCATTACGTGCTAATTTTTGGTTTATCCTCTGTTCTTTCAGGCAGGGAAGGTTAGCATTACGTGCTAATTTTTGGTTTATCCTCTGTTCTTTCAGGCAGGGAAGATTTTTGGCATTACGTGTTAAAAAACAAGTGTACCCTCTGTTGATCAGAGAAGTGTTTGTTTTGTTTGTGTGGTACAGAAGAAACTTGCAAAATGGTTAGAATGAATGCTAGGCTGATTCCAACCACAGAAAAGAGTGGTCTTGCGACTCCTCTGTGGTCAGATAGTGAATTCAAAACACTGTTAGGAAAAAAAATGGACCTAATAGTCACTGAAAAAGTTAGACAAGAACTAACGCAGAAATATGAGATTCATCCAGACAAGACTTGGTCAGTAGATGAGTGTAAAAAGGTACTAGGAGCAAGTATTCGTAAGAACAATGTGAAAGGCATTATCTGTTGTCACAGGGAATTCAGTGTAACGCTAGCGACACAACAGTCTCAGCGTAACGCAGAGCTAGAGAAACAGAACAATGAACTCCGTGCTAGAATATACACTTTGACCAAGAAATTGAACCTCAAGAAAGAGGCAAAAACTGATGTGAAAGTAAGTCAGCCTGATAACATTTCCCCTGATTTACAAGCGTTCTTTGAAACAGATGTAGCTCTCCAATCAGTAACTGATGTGCCTGTAAATTCCGTCCATGTGTGTGGGGCTAGGAGAAGATCTCAGGGGATTGAGGACACTGATGGTGTTCCTCTCCATTCTTCTGTTGTGCAAATACAAACTGCTGCCAAAGCTTTATGTCCTAAAGATATAGAGAGACTATCTCAGAGTTTACCGTCAGCACGCACACATTTTTCTGAATTTAGAAGAACATTGATCAGTAAAATGCGTCTTTATGACATGTCGTTGACAGAAGTCACGCAGCTGATGTCACAAATACTAACTGAATCTGAATTCAACAGTTTTGAATCTGCTGTCACTTCTGAACTGCGAAATGCCAGTAAGGGTGATTTAAGAGAAGGTATTTTGAAAATCCTAAAGAATATCTTAGGACCCAAAATAGATTGGTCTAGAATTACTACCTGTGTGCAAAGGAAAGAAGAAACTGTGAGTGAATATACTGAGAGATTTTGTCAGTCAGCTGTAATCTACAGTGGAATTGTTGATGACCCTGAAAGTGTGCTAGATGACAAGGGACCCTTGGTTCGTATCTGGTCAGATGGCCTTGTAGCCGAATACAGAAAAGCTTTACCATTCTTAGATCTAACTTGGTCTAACAGAACTCTCAGAAGTAACCTAGACAGGTTAACTACATGGGAAAGAGACGCTGATGTCGAGGCAAAAGTAAGAGTAGCAGCAGCTACGTTTAACACAACGAAACAAGACAATAGATGGTCTAAAAGAGAAAGCAAATGCAAATACTGTGAAAAATTTGGACATTGGGAGAAAGAGTGTAGGAAGAAGTTGCAAGATAGTAAAAGAAATGCTATGCATAATTCTGCTCCTTCTCAGCCTGCACACAACCCTGAAGTAGTTCCGCCAGTGACCACTGAAACTATAGGACAGTTAGTTCAGGCTCTTCTAAGAGCACAACAAGACCAGGAAAAAAACTAATTATTGGGGCTGTGAGTAGCTACCTTTCCCCTGTAATCCAACACAATGACCAAAGAATTTTTGTGAAAGGTAGCATAAAAGAGAAAGAGATTGATTTTTTGCTTGATACAGGTGCAGAAATTACAGTAATTCCTACAAAATTGGCACAAGGTTTAAACATCCCATACAAGAAAACCAAACTTTGTTTAACTGGTGTAATAGGTGAAGATTCTGTTTTGTATGAAACTCCGCCCATAGAGGTACAATTTGGCCCAAAAACTCTGACTACAAAATTACTATGCGCTCCATTAAATACAGGTGCAATTTTAGGCATGGATCTTCTGAGACAAATAAATCTAACTTTAGACATGTCCTCAGAATCTACTAGCATAAAAATTTCCTCAGCACAGATTTCTACCAATAATGCAACCCCTCCCGAGTATGTTTTCTTACAGAATCATCCAATTTGGGCTAAAGACAAGGATGATTGTGGGTTGTTGACAGGTGTAGAACCAGTTAAATTGACAGGAACTCCACCTCCGGTCACCAAACAATATCCGATTAATAAGGAAGCTATACAGGGAATCAAACTTATTGTAGAAAATTTGCTGATGCAAGGAGTGCTAGTTAAAACCAACAGTCCATGTAATTCACCCATATGGCCCATCAAGAAATCTAATGGGACATGGAGACTTACAATAGACTACAGAGTAGCCAATAAACATATTGAAAAAATCACCCCCCTAGTGGCAGATCCATCTACAATTTGTAATGGCTTACCATTAGATTGTAAGATTTTTTCAGTAATTGATATGTCTAATGGATTCTTTTCTGTACCGTTGCACTCTGACAGCCAGCCATGGTTAGCTTTCACAGTTGACTATGAACAATACCAGTGGACACGATTGCCACAGGGATTTCAAAACTCCCCAACCATATATCATCAGGCTGTCAGACGTGATTTGTGTGACCCAGAATGTCCGGTAAAACAGTCCACTATGATCCAATATGTTGATGATATTTTGATTGCCTCAACAGATCATGAGGTACATCAAACTGAATTGGCATCATTGTTGGACTATTTGCATAAAAAAGGACACAAATGCAGCTTTCACAAAGCTCAAGTTGCTAAAAAGCAAGTCACATTTCTGGGTCAAACAATTGGTGCAGGAAATAGATCCATTACACAGGATCGAGCGGCTTCAGTCAAAGCCATACCTCCGCCTAATACCATTAAAACACTCCGCTCATTTTTAGGAACAACAGGTTATTGTAGACCTTGGATTGAAGACTATGCCTCGATGGCTCAGCCTCTCTATGATTTGTTGAAAGGCCATGGTAAAGATTCAGATACTGTTTGTATGGAAGAACTTCATCTCAAAGCTTTTAATGATTTGAAAAGAGCACTATGTCAAGCACCAGCATTAGGAATTGCCCAATCTGATAGACCCTTTGTGCTTTATGTCCATGAACACTTAGGCTTTATGACTGCATGTCTAATGCAAGATCATGGGGGCAGCTTACGCCCAATTCATTACTATTCCGGTAAACTTGACATAGTCGCTCAAGGTATGGGCCCATGCCTCAGAGCAGTACAGGCAGTTCATCTAGCGCTTCAGGCTTCATCAGGAATGGTGTTAGGTCTGACTGTAAACGTAAAATGCCCTCACGCAGTGTCCGCACTAATGAATCAAGCAAAAGTCACTTCTGTCACCTCCTCCCGTTGGGGAAATTGGTTAGCAACTCTCACAGCCCCGAATATTGTTATACAGCGTGCACCAGTCACGAACCCATCCTCATGTATGATGTCTGCAATGACTGAATTTGTGTTAGAGGATGAAGGCGAAATGACTCATGATTGTGTTACGCTTACATATGCAGCGACAAGTGAAATAGCAGAAACTCCCATAGAGAACGCAGAATTGGAGTTGTTTGTTGATGGTTCAGCTCAAGTTATTGAAGGTAACAGACGAGCAGGATATGCAGTAACTTCCACTACTGAAGTAGTTGCTTCAGGTCGTCTTCCAGATCATTTTTCAGCTCAAGCTGCAGAACTAGTAGCCTTAACTAGAGCATGCACGCTAGCTTCAGGATCGGTTTCAAATATCTACACAGATTGCATTGACTCAGATCAAGGTACCCACTTCACAAGACATGTAGTCAAGGAAGGGTCTAGAATTGTTCCTCCCCCTGCAGGGATAGGATAGGGCAGACACAAGAACCAGTGAGGAGCCCAGGGAAGAACCGAAAGCAACAGGCTTCGGGGGCCAACCCTGAGGTGAAGATTTCCTCATAGGCCTTTCCCCTCCATTAGTCCATCCTTTCCTCACTGTTCTTTAGGTGTCGCAGGAATTGAGAAATAGGGAAAGAAGGAACAACAATAGCAGACTATATTTTGAACAGAGGATACAACCCTAATGTTTGCAGACTCTACAACAAATACTGCTCTGTGCCGTTGGTCTCTCTTGTTTGTGTTTCTTTCTTCCTCTGTGCAGATACCATTTGATGGCTGTCCTGAGATCCATATGCACCACCCCTCTCACCTGCGGATGAAGCCACAACCTCTAGAAAACAACCAGACCCATTGCCAACTATCACACAAGAAAGAAAGAAGAAAGAAGAAAGAAGAAAAAAAAATACACAACGCAGAGACTCACATACGATCTTTCAGCAAAACTAATTGCATGTTTTGTTTCTGTGTCAGCATGCAATTACATATAAGATAAGCAACACAGAACATGTACTATTTGCCTGTAACAATTACAAGTTACAAGAATTAACTTTTAAGTGTCTAAATTTGTATTTTGTGAGAGTTATTAGAACTCTTAAACGGGGAATTGAAGGATTACAAATTTTATTTTAAATGTTTAATTTAGATACTTTAATTACTAAGAAAGTGTATCAGGAAATTCAGGTGTTTGAGAACGCTTCCTGACCATTTGAGCTCGACAGCTGTGCTTTTGTCTCTATGATAATGTTAAGATCAATGGGTCAGACTACTGAGAGATTCAACCTTTGATCTGCAAATGACTTTGTCCTGGCCAGATGTGGATTCGTTAGGTTTATTGCCCTCAGATGTATGTTTATTTGATGTTTTGTCTCAACCTGTAAAAGTCCCTCCTCCAAAATACCTATAAGATACCCTGTAAAAATGACTTAAGATGAGATCTTCGATGACTACAGATAACAACACATGTCATAGAATAAAGAAATTCTGCTGACGATCGAATCCGAAGTCTCCTGGTCTTCTCTTCTGAGTTTTCTACACTTTAGAAGAACAGAGTTTTCAACACTACAAGAAGATCAGCAAAGCTTTACTTATCAGTCAGAATAGTGTAGCAAAAGTGGTACAAACATTTAAAAAAGATGGAACTGCAACCATCTCACAGAGACGTCCAGGTCGTCAGGAGCATCTTCTGATGAGAAGGGTTGAAGAAAATCGACATGCAAGTTCACTGCCGTTATCTAAAGAAGTAGAAAGCCAAACTGGGGTGACTATTTCCCGTGAAACAATATGGCGTACACTGCAGAGGAATGGCATGCATGGGTGCCATCCGCGAAAGAAGCCTCTCCTAAAGCCCAGGCACAAAAAAGCCCGTCTAGAGTTTGCCAGGGCCCATGCTGACAAAGATGAAGATTACTGGGACTCTATACTCTGGAGTGATGAGACCAAGGGCTGCATGAGTGCTGCTGGTGTCGGGGAGCTGCATTTCATTGATGGCATCATGAATTCACAAATGTGCTGCTCTATACTGAAAGAGAAGGTGCTACCATCACTCCGTGCCCTTGGTCGTCGTGCACTTTTCCAACATGACAATGATCCTAAACACACATCTAAGGCCACTGTTGGATTTCTGAAGAAGAACAGGGTGAAAGTGATTCAGTGGCCAAGTATGTCTCCTGATCTGAACCCAATCGAACACCTATGGGGAATTCTGAAGAGACAAGTTGAGCATCACTCTCCATCCAGCATCCAATCTCTAAAAGAGGTCATTCTTGAAGAATGGAAAAAGATAGATCTGGCAAAATGTTGCCAACTTGTTCATTCCATGCCTAGAAGACTTGGTGCTGTCATTAAAAATCATGGAGGCCATACAAAGTACTAGATTTAGTAGTTTTTGTTGTGGGGTGTACTCATTTTTGCATCACCCTAATTTGAGTAAAACTGAAAAATGTGTAATCTAATTTATTTTATTAACCTTACTTTCATGTTATAAGTTAAACAGATGTTATATTAAACTTAGTCTTGTCAACATTTTGGAAATGGTTTATGTGTTCATTGAGATATTGTTTAAAATTTTACTTTTCAAAGGGGGTGTACTCATTTACGCTGAGCACTGTATGTAGCAATGTCTAACCTCTGACCACCTCATGTAAGAAGAAATTACTAATTACTCAGGGACTTATACTTCATGAATGACAGACAACACAAAACACATCTAAATTGTTTAAATTATTACACTATAAAAACAAAAAAAAAATTTGTTTCAACTTCAATTCATTTGTTAACTTGCTGCCTGAATATTTTTAGTCCACCAAAATATTCCTGTTGTCCCTTAAATTAACATTGAATAACTTAAAATATCAAGATGACTAAACAAAAAAAGTTTAAGTAAGCGGGGTAGCACATTTTTTTAAGTTGAAACCACTTGTTGATGTTTTTTTGTTTTGTTTACAGTGTAGGTAGGCAATATAAATATAGATAATAGACCTAACAGAGCATTCAAATAGATAACACTGAGTTTTAAATGGTGTTGCAATGATTTGGTGCAACAGTAATATCAATCAATATCAAATTGCTGCTCAATATTTTTGAGATAACGGTGCTATTACACTACTACACTACTATTCAAAAATTTGTAGCGCCAGTAGGTGGCGGCAGGTGACTGTCTCAATGAGTGAGTCATTTGAATCATTAAACACTTATTCATTCAAAAACGACATAGTTCTGGATTCGGATAGCGTACTAGCATACCAGTGTACTCTCAAAATATATGGTAGAATATAATGGTATATGGTAGAAATAGTAAGACTACTTTTCTGGATTGCTTACTGAATTATTTTACGAATGAGTCATTGGTTCATTTTGTACAAGTGATTTGTTCAAAAATGGTCAATCATCGACAAACAAAAACAGCACTGTGTTTGTCGGTGTTAAACGGTTCTGCTTCGTTTGAAGATTTCTGTTGCCGGAGCAACACAGACGGAATTACTGGCAATTGTGTCTAAAACGTAAGTTTATCGATATTAACTTATTGTTTAGTTATTGAATAGTTCTATGAAAACCAATTAAATTACAAGCTGCCTTCTTGTTACTCCAGTTGGTCAGAAACAAAGCCGCCGTTGCATTATCGAATGGAGGTGCTTTCGTACTAGCAACAGATCCTGCATCTGTGGCACATGAAATTAACTTCACATAAAATCATTTTTTTGATAATGATTTTTCCTTGATTATTTATATATCATGATCGTTTAACTGTTCACTGTTGTCTAAAAGCTGCCAGCCAAAAAAAAACTGTGATATTGCTTTAATATTATTTAATTTTGAGAACAAGAACATTTTAATTCAAGATACATTAATGCAAATAATTGTAGGCCTTCATATCATTGCCCTATGCGATATTAATATATTTTGTTGTTTGTTGGTTGATGTGAGCTGCGTGACTATGCATAATAGACTAATATAATTAATTTGAGATTTGATTGGCCTTTTATGAACTGCATGACCAATCCGGGTGGGGATCATCTAAAAATAATTATGCTCCAATTCATGGTTATTTCTTCATTACCAGTGCTAAATGCATGAAAACATTGAACTAAACAGATATATGAGATAAGGTGTAAAGCATGCAGTATTTTGACCAAAGTGTCACTAGTTCAGTCTGATTATGGAAAATAATATAAAGACCCTGATGATACATCATTTTGAGAAATAAGTTGATATGTTCAGGTCTCTTTTAAAATATCTGCATTATATATAATAGCCTTGAGGTTGACACGCCTCTACATAATTCATTCAAATATAATTAGTCTATAAGAAGTAATGTTTTTTTAGCCAAGAATTGACTGACCAAGATGTTGATTTTGCAGTCAACACTTCATGTGCTCTGCTATCTCTCTTTGAGAACATTTAAAGCACAGAGTTCAGTTGAGCAGCCCAATTTGGTTACATGAACTCGCTCAGTTCAACAGAGGCTGGAGAAACACAAAGCCAATTGTCTGCTTCCATTTATATTCAAGTGATAATGCAACGGGCAAAAACAGATACCCTCACATGCATAAATGTTCTGTGAAAAGTAATTCTAGCCATAAATACACTTCATCTCCTCACTCAAAACCATTTCTTTAAAACTGTCAAGTGCCATGAATATGTTAATGAAACCTTCATGAAACCTTCGCTATGCCAATCATCAAACGTTACTTGTAATAGACACATTATATGGCTCTTAAGAACCAAGTGCCATCATAGTACTGCAATTAAAATCATTTTTTCTGCTGATATAATACAGTTTAAATAGTATAATGTGATTAATACAATAATTTCATATCTATTTTATTATTATTTTAAATATTTTTAATAGTATTGCTTTTTAATCGATGTACAGTAGGTGTAAATGTATGTAGATAATAGTGCATTTTGTACCTGTGTAAATGCGTATTGTTATCTGCAGAGAAACACAAAAGCAACTCACATTATTCACCACAAATGTAAATTTTCTCATTCCCTGGAACCCCAGATACCATTTTAATATTATAAAATAATGAAGATTATTGATTGAGACAAATGCAGTGTGAAGATGAACTGCTAGCTTGTTTGTCATTGAAGCATTAGTAACGTTTACTGTGGAAATATTTCTGATGTAGGGAAACATGATTGGTCAAAGTGAAGCATTTAGAATTGTCTAATGTTTTTTTTTGGATTCTGTAAATTACTGGAAAGTTGAAATATGTAATCCAGCGAATACATATCCACGCATCTGGGGATATAATGCATATTAATAGTAAGTGTAAATACCTGAAAGATTTTCTAATTTAACTGGGTCTAACAACTTTAAGTTCCCGGTTTAAGTGTATTTACAGGTTTTTGCAGGTTTTTTTGTTAAGATATTGAATCACTGTGCTCTCTCATTAAGATAATCATTCAGGAGCTCAGAAAAATAGATTCCATTTCAGTTCATCTCTCTCTGCTTGGTGGCTAAAATGTGTTTAAAGATAGATTAAAAGAGGTAGGCAGTCTCAATTCCCACCAACACTCAGCATTGACCTTCATTCTGGATCAATCTGGAGCGATTACTCTTAAAACTCTCATTAAGAAATTAATTGGAGCTGCAAGACTTTCGAAATGGGAGAGGATGAGTGCAGTGCCGCCCAATTGATTTTACACACTCTTAGCTTTAGGGCCTCAGGGGCCGACTTCTGTTCAACACAATGGCTTTTTCGGAGTTGAGAGGTAGGAAAACATTACTGATAATGTGCCCTAATTGTCTACTTTTGCTTGAAATTATAGGTCATATCAGATCAGTTCTGCTCATGAACTCAGCATGATAGCTCTTATTCACTCTTAGTGTCTCCGACCTGACAATAAAACAGGGTGCAATAAGTACCCTTGATGTCTGTTATAGATTTGATGAGAACTAGAGCAAAATAGCAGTACAAGGTTTATTAGTTTCTTGTTGAGAGCCCTGTTTATAGCTGCGCTAGATAAGGATGGTGCTTCACTAATGTGAGCTGGCAGAAATGAGCTGTGCTGACACACACAAACACACACACTCTTATACACACCAGTTTGCTTGCAGCCCCTTGGCAGTCCGGTTTATTGATAGAGACAGATGCATTCTGTAGTTGAAGAACGCGCCCACAAATGAAAAGTGAATTCAAGACTGTAGATGAATTGTTAGCTCAAGACAATTTCGTAGCAAGCTGAATGTCAGCGCAGCATTTGTTTTCCTACCTGTCGTAACAAACTGTCGGACTCTGACAGGTATTGATACTTCCCTGCAGAAGGAGTGCAAGCGGGTGGGCAGTGTGCTGTAATATTGACTACGCAGAGCTCAAACCAACACGATGTGTGGTAGTTTTTATGAGGAGGAATTATTTGATGTTCTGCCAAATGACAAAAAGGTGATCCGCACTTCAGTAAGTGTGGTCTGGCTAACATAAATTAATAACCTTGATCCTTAAATAAAAGTAGGTCTTCTTTTAGATTTGCCATTTAACTTCTCTTTGAAACATAAAAAAAAAAACATTTTAAATCTTCAATGATAAATAGGTGGTGTAATGTTCAGAGATTATACTTAAAATAATCTGGAATAATTTAAAACAAATTTAAATGGCATAATCTTTAAAATAATCATTTTAGTATTTATATAAACAAAATGCAGTACAGTTGTATTAATATTTGAAAAACATCCTGCAGTGCCATCAATCACATATAAACTTTATTTGTGCATATTAGAGAAATGTAAGGTATAATTCCATAATAAACTTATGTAAATAAATACAAATAACTATATTTTTGTATAGAATGCATGCATGTATATGATGTTAATGTATATTTTGTATTAATTAATTTATATTTGAAAATGCTAAACTGACTAATAATATGTTGTTACATGTTTTGTTATTTTGCTGTTATCTGAGATATGTTGACCTTTTTCAAATCAAATTAAGTAACACCAAGAAAAGATCAAAATATCATGATATGACAATATTTTTTTGTGTGAATGCAAGTGCAATCCAATCTCAATAAGAGCTCTAGGAAATTTGTTTAAGGTGTGTTTTTTTCTCAACTATTTTCTCATAGTAATGATGATGCATAAGATATAAGAAACGGATGTCACAGTACAACAATAGTTGGTTCAGCAGTTGTATTGTACTTTTAATAGGGTACAACAAGCAGATTTTTAAATAAACATTATATAATATCACATTACCAAATGTATAATTGCTGTTTCAACCTTTTAGATGCCTGGAATATTAGTGTCCTAACACGCCATGCACTTTGCTTAATTACATTTTAAAGTGGTGAAGATGAAAGCCGTCCAAATGCTGGTTAATTAAAGAGCTACAAGCCTTAATCAATTTGAATTTAATCACGTCTTCAAACCAGTTCCACACATAATGCAGGCGTGTGGATCTTTTTGTTGCTGTTGACATCGTGACCAGCTTTTCCCAAAAACAAGATCTCAAACAATTTAAAGCTCAACGTGCATCCAAGGGATTTGGCATTTAGCAGAATGTCATATCAACATGATATCACGCTCTTCCATTAATCTTCCAGCTGTAGCGATATGTGTCTTGATGACAAATGTTTATATCCTCATCAATCATCATGTCCTCAGAAACTAAACCTTATACATCATAAGTTATCGTATTCTTTATAAGCCATTCACTAAAGTTAATAAATTCAAAGATGTCAATGAAATGATTAGAGAGAACATGAAAAATAGCCATTTTAGTCTTAGGACATGATTTTAGCTGACGCAGTATGATGAATGCGGTTTTAAAATGGTGAAATGCTAATTGAACTCAGCAGTCCGTGCCGGTGACTGCTTAACATTCCTGCTCAAAGTGAACCGCTCTGATCAATTAGACTCATCAGACTGTGAGAGGTGATGTATGTGGATGACAGCAGTGATTTTTGGTTTGCCTGCGGTCTGCAGGAACATTGTGAGGGCTTCCTGTGGGCATTGATGCTGTGAATGTTTTTTTGTTTTGTTTATGAAAAATAATTAATAAATAACAAAAATCATTTATATTCATCTTGAGGAAAAGGACAAAGCCCTTCACAAAATTTTCAAAATACGTTTTTCAAAGTATCCTAGTTGTCAGAATATATTTGTATTTATTTCTGTCTTCCTGGCAGACGTACAATTCAATGAAATTAAATTAAATTCAAGATTATTTGTATAGTGCTTGTTACAATACAATCGTTGCAAAGCAGCTTCACAGGAAATTAAGTTTCTACAATAGATGAACAATGTAATGCTCTCTAAATGTAACTAGTGTTTGACGTGAGTTATTATTTAGTCAACAATAAAAGCAATGCAAATTCAGCAATTAATGTGAAGTCCAAACCAGTTGGGTAATTGTTATTAACTATATCACTAACGTTATATCTCATTGAGCAGTTTTATATTTAACTTAAGCTCATGGGCGTTTTTGGGAATTTCCGCCTACATTTTCACACTCAAATTAAAATGTTTACCTTACACACGTACAAAGGAGGACATAAAAAAATAGTTTCATTGTAAAGGAAACCCTTTGAACTATATCATATGAGTGTAATTATTTATCAATACCATTATATATGTTTCAAATATTACAATAGACACAAAAACAACATAGGCGCTTTTTGATTTTTTTCCATCTTGACTGTGCTTATTTCACTTCTCCCCTCACTGCAGCTGCCTACTCTCGTCTAGATTTCAGGCTAGGCGAGGCGCATCTCAAACAAGCCTCTTGTCTTGTGCTACTCTTGTATGTGTGTTATGTTCTGATTGGTTTCTTGGTTGCATGTGCCTTGTTCTCATTGGCTTTTTTAAATCTGTAATTCGGGATCTATTAGGGCCTGTTATTTGCAACTTACTTTGTTTGATGCCACTAGATGCCAAAATGCACCAGCATTTTTTGTTCAAATAAAAGCTTCAAAACAGGAGTTACTGCATCATAAATGAAAGCGAGTGAAATTGTCATATTTTGCATCTACAAGTGTCATTTTGAGTTTCCTTTGCAAAAACAGGCTATAAAAAAAAAACATTACACCCATAATCCTATTTTATTATGTGCCATAAGCACTTTTCTTGATTATTGATGGAATTATGTTTAATTTTTATGTTTTTCTAAGTATTAATGCACAAAATTGTACACACGAATTGGAGATAATTTCATATTTTGTGTTTTATATTATCAGATTTATTATTTCAGGAGACACAAGACTGTATAAATTATAAAATATATCTACTCTATCACAATCTAAAATAGAATCCACATCTTTAGCTTTATAACATTCCATTTATGTGCATTCTGTATTGGTATACAGTTTGGAGCATCAGCTCACCTGTTCACCTGTAACTTGCATCGTTGGTCTCCATCATCAGTTGCCCCTGGACACAAGCTAACAGCTCCTCCATGTTGTTAAAGCTTTCTGTCACGGCTCTCCGCCTTTAGAACGTCAAACAAATAAATATATCTTTATCCACACTGCACTGTAATAATCCATGTATATTTACTGTATATTCACTGAAATGCAAACTGTACAACACTTTTCTATCAATAGTGTCCATCAGACTGTTCGCCATGCTATCACGTTCTCACCATAACGATTTGATAGAAAAAAAAAATTGGACACGCTCTCTAACTGTGCGCACCCACCACCCCTCTTCTAACTCAGAGGTGTCAAGTCTCCGCGGGCAGTGACTGACAGCTAATCTGACCTATTAGACAGCTCTGAATAGAGTAGAGTTATAAAAAATCATATGCGCTTTCGTCCAAGCGCATATGATTTGAAGAGCTGTTTTTTGGCAAGAGCGCACATCTCTGGTGCATTTCTGGAACACACAACGATTTATCAGCTTTTGGAGCACGCAGAAACGTGAAAATGGTCTCGTTTGAAAGAAGAGGTCCTAATCTAAAATATAAGATAGAGTCTGTGGCTGTTTGCAGATTCTAGGCATCGCAATTCTATTAAAGATAATTCGATCTTTGATTATCACACAATTAAATAATTACTGAGAATGAGAGCTTTCTTGTAATGTATGACTTGACCGTATTGTGAAAAATATAAAAAAAACAGATTCTTATAAAAAAATATTCGCAATCGTTAGGCGAAAATTTGTGTGTGGAACGTTTACAATTGTAATCTTAATTGTACTGCTTTATGTATGATACAACCAAAATGCATGGTATTCATTGCAACGAGGAGGCTCTAAGCTTTCAAATGAGACCATATATGGGCTGATACCATATAAGCAAGGCAATGTAAATGAAGCATACATTTTTTTTATATTGATTTTAGACCCGTATACGGGTCCGCACTAGTTATGATATAGCAGGGGACTACTTTCATGCGCTGACTAATATCATTGCGATAATTCATCATTGTGAATCATTATTGTTAAAATCCCAAATTATGAAAGTTTGTTCTTCTTTGATATAGCTGGCTTTTGATCATTTAAATGAAAACAACTCCAGAAAGTGATCTCCTGCACTACAAAGCCTATCTTGTTTAATGTAAGCACCCGCTGGGGCAGCTAATGATTCTGAGCATCAGGAACTGCTTTGGAGGACAAAAGGTATAGATAAACCTCCATGGGCATTCTGGGCACCACTGTACTGTATTGTCCTGTTTTTCTTGCTGGAGTGGTGTGGGGTATTGTGAGATTGAGTCAGTCTTTTATAGGTGCTTGTTGGCCACAAATCAATATGTAAATGAGCTCATGCAGGCAGGATATGAGATTTGACTCTAAAACATTGGCACACTAAAACAGGTTATATGTTTGATTAGAATTGCTCACATTCGAAAGCACATATGTGAAACTTGGCACTAACTTGCCGTGACACGAATAGGAGACATACCTAATGCTGAGACAATTTTACCAACCACACACATTTCCATCGCTGTAGAGGAGTAGAAAACAAATGGCACAATGCTCAATCACCATGTTTTCATGAAATAAAATTGAATGGTGACTACTGGG